>LBNU01005944.1:14957-31976 GCA_014162995.1 Artemisia annua | reverse complement strand
AGATATGATTAAGCATTGTTTAGCTCGTAGTATTTACAATAGTTAGTTAAACGTAGTTTAGAAGTAGATTAGTTCGCGGAAGAAGGACGGGTCTTTACCTACTGTATACCTGATCCGCAGCCCAAGTGGCACGCCCAAGTGGTAAAACCCATGTACATATAAATACCCTCTCCATCCTTGGAGAGGGTAAGCCTTCTCATAATCTCATTTCTTTTTTTTTTTTGGTTTTCTCTCCAAGGCTTCATCTCTTTCTCTCTCTAACTTTCTCTCTCTACATTTCTTATTTTCTTCCTCCCATGTAACGAGCCATACCACAAGATCTTTACGTGTTTTCGAGCTTATTTAGTGTCCTACACTGATGATTCTCTTTGCAGCAGTGAGGTGTGACTCTCTTCGGTCAGACTGATATCTTGGACATAGACGGACTTCAAACTGTATGTCAAGCCTTGAGGCAAGTAGATATATCAATGATCATATCATACCTCTGAATAGGGTTTGATTCACTGGCCTTTCAGTTAGATCAGAGCCTAGATTGTTTGGAGAAACCATTGGAGTTTTCACTAAAGAGCAGTCAGTAAGTTCATACTTCTTCAGTAGGTTCCTTGTGTATTTTTCTTGACTGATGGAGATTCCTCTCTCAGTCAGTTTGACTTGAAGTCTAACAAAGTATGTGAAGGGTAAGTACAGTAAGTATCCAATTGCGAAGGGTAAGTAAGTATGGTGGGCAATGTATGAAGCTTGGAATAGTGAGGAGTGAAAGATGAACCTAGTTGGTCCAAGCTATACACTGCTAAGGAGGTAAGGGTTGGTACTCACTGTAGGGTGTGTGTTCCCATTATGTGTGAAGCCATTGTAGTAAATGGAAATGTAGCACTATTGGTATTGCCCCTACAGTGGAGAGATTATGGGTGCCTAGTGAAGCCATTAACCAATCTCTCTTATGCTTACAGTGGGTGATGGTTGAGTGAGTATGAGAGGGGAGTAAGATGGAAATGTAGCTAGATGGTGAAGGTGCATAAAAGGTGAATTAAGGATTTTCTGTTATGAGAGTTTGATGAAAAGAATCATGTGCTCTATTCTGAGAAAGAGTACATTATCAGATATATTAGATGTATTGACAGATATTGGATAGTACTTAGAGAGTTGTATGATTTGTTTAGCTATGTTTAGTATAAGAATTGGGGATTCTCCAATTCTTTTGCATTCTTGTTTATGATATTTTTGTACAGACTATTTGAAAAGTTAATATAATTCACCATTTGCACCAAAAAAAGTATGTGAGTTCTCCCATCATGCTCATTTCAAAACATTTTGTCATAATTTTCTCAAACTGTTTACGAAGTTTGTAATTTGTTGAGCCAAATATGATGTCATCAACATATACTTGAACCAGTATCACATCTCCCTTTATCGTATAGATAAACAAAGTGTTGTCTATCTATCCTCTAACAAATTTTTTTTGGGTAAGGAAGGTTGAGAGAGTTTCATACCATGCTCTTGGAGCTTGTTTCAATCCATAAAGAGCTTTGTCTATCATGCAGACATAGTCAGGAAACTCACTGCTCTCAAATCCAGGAGGCTGTTTAACACAAACTTCTTCCTTAAGTTTTTCATTAAGGAATGCACTCTTGACATCCATTTGGTAGACTTTGAAGTTCATGTATGTTGCATAGGCAAGCAAGGTCCTGATGGCTTCCATTCTAGCAACAGGGGCAAATGTTTCCTCTAGTCAATGTCTTCTTGTTGGTTATAACCTTTGGCAACAAGTCTATATTTATTCTTTATGACAGTGCCATTTTCATCAGTTTTGTTCCTGAAAACCCATTTCATGCCAATGACATAAACATCTTTAGGACATTTGACAAAGGTCTTGACCTTATTTCTATCAAATATTTCTAGTTCATCTTGCATGGCTTGAACCCAGATTTGGTGTTTCAGGGCAACCTTTACATTTTTAGGCTCAACATCAGAGAAAGTCCACAAACAGACATTCATTTGCTGAGGCTACCTTAATTTTAGCAGTCATGCTTCTGGTAAGCATGTCTTCAGTGGGCTCACCAATGATGTTTACAAGTTCTATGAATTTTGATCTTGTCCAACTATCTTGAGGTCTACGATAGAAGTTAGAACTTGTTGAAGCCTGATTGGGAGGTGGCATTGTTTCAGGGACACTTGGTTCAGTGATTGATGCTTGAAGTTCATCAGGGTTTGGTGTTCCAATTGCTTCTGTTTGAGCAATGGGATTTTCAGATTCCTGGACATTTTGTTCAGTTTGATTGATCCCATCAGGAACTTGTTGAGCATCAATGTATTCACTGATGATTGGTTGAGGGAGATTGTGTGGGACAATGTAGTATGAAAAATTAGCATCTGCTTGAAACCGAGTGGATGGATTAATTTCAGGATGATATTCATCAGGAGGATATCTTGATGATTCATCAATCCTAATTTCTTCCACTGAGGTATTTGAGAACCTGATGGCTTCAGTGCTCTCATCAAAGCTTACATGAAAGGTTTTTTCAGTTTTTGTCTCTTTGTGTTGAATACCCTGAAGGCTTTAGAGACAAGGGGATATTCTAGGAAGTATCCATCATCAGCCTTAGCATCAATTTGCCTAAGTGATCCTTGTGATTATGAATAAACACATGACACCCAAACACATGAAAATAGCTGCTATCATGGATTCTTCCTTTGAATATCTCATAGGATGTTTTTTTATGTCTTTTGAAAATGATGGATCTGTTTTGTGTGTAAGAGGCAGTTTTTACTGCTTCAGTCCAGAAATGCTTAGAGAGTACTGAACCATTCAGCTTTGTCCTTGGAGCCTCAATGAATGTCCTATTCTTCCTTTTAGCCACTCTATTTTGTTCAAGTGTGTAAGGAGAAGAGAAGTTCTGAGATATTATTTTCTCATCACAAAAATACTTAAGGTCCTAATTTTTTAATTTTGTCCCATTGTCAGTCCTAATTTGTTTGACCTTTATGTCATTTTGGTTTTCAATGTTCCTGACAAAGGACATGATTGTTTCAGCAGCTTGACTCTTCTTAGTGAGAAAGTAAATCCAAGAGTATCTTGAGTATTCATCTACTATGACCAAAGTATACTTCTCATGATGGATGGACATTGGAATGACAGGTCTAAATAGATCCATATGAAGAAGATGAAGGAAACTTTTTATTGAGAAATTTTGTTTTGTTTTAAAGGATGCTCTGTGATGTTTTCCTTTTTCACAAGCTGAATAGGGTTTATCCTTTGAAAACACAAGAGATGGTAAGCCAAGGGCTTTGTTTTGTTTGGTAAGGCTGTTCATGTTTTTGAAGTTTAAATGAGAGAGTCTTTTGTTTAACACTCCTATTTTCACGGTTCGCAGCGGATTTAGGGTTGGGGTATTAGTTCATGGAATCACAGTTACAGTAATAGAAAACGACTCGAAAAGAGACGTTTTTAGAGATTTAGTTATCATTCATTAAATTATCAGAGTTTTTATAGTAAAAGATATACTATTACTATTCATGAGGTCCCAAAGTCTACGTGAAATGTTATGTTTGAATGATAACCGGTTTGAAAGTCCTCCAAGTTCAGTGCCTCCTCCTGCCATAGCTCCGTAGTAGTGATATACCTAGGATACATGCGTAAAAGTCAACACTAGGTGTTGAGTGAGAGTCATAGGTTTAAGTGATAGTGAATACAAGTTCCACAGGGTTCAGTTGTTACACCCTTCAAGGAAAATGTAGTGTTTGTGATAATTGCAATGCATATACAATTATCAAGAGTGGGGTATGTTTAAGCTCATGAACCACACGTTAACAGTCCGGGTCATGGGGTCTGCAGACCAAACCATGAGGGGACGGGAAGGATAACTTTGCCAAAGTCAATCCTTCAGAGAGGGTTCAAATATAGTACTTATTGATACCCTCCAGTGAGAGGTAGTATCAACGGGAGTTATCAAACTCCAATAGATCTATCAACTATATCCGCGTTCACTTGGGTAAAATATCCCAAATGATTATATTCATGAATTTTAGTTATCTAGTGGTGGCAGATAGTTTACTTGTGCAACAACCAAAGAAAAAGACTTGTATTCGGTTTAAAGCAAGTATGTAGCATGTATCCCCCTCACAGGGTTTGTAAAACATTTAGAAAAGAGTGAGGCTATGAACTCACGGAAAAAGAGTGTGAGGCTATGAACTCACCTGGGCTTAGGGAAATTTGATTGATGTAAAAAGTGACTTGGAAACTAGACTACCTTACTCACGTATCCTGGTGGTATTGTAGGTGTGGATGTATGTCAAGCTCTATTTGTTTTGTTCAAGTTTCCTAAGTAATCATTCTTAGGGGTTTTAGTGTTTTAGATATAACATAACACCGTTCAGGCCATCTTAATTCAGAAGTATATGACTCCTTACATGAAGCTCCCTACTATTGTATTATGTTATCAACATAATACCGTTCGGGCCATCATAATTCAGAAGTTAATACTCCTCACATGAAGCTCCTTACTATTGAGTCATGTATTTATTTAGAGTTTAGTTATAACATACCACCGTTCGGGCCATCATAATTCAGTGGTCATGCAATAATCGTTTGAGGAGCCAGGGCACTTTAAATCGTAAACCCAACAAACTCGTCAAAACAAAATATCCACATGATACCCCTCACATAAAGCTCCCTAGTATTGTGTTATGCTTCTAACTTTAAAATATTTTAACTTTATACCCTTATAGTATATATATTTACAAAATCTACCCTAAACTTATAATACTTATATTATTTATATTTATAACTATCTAAACTTGACACAATTAGTCCCTATACTTCTATATTTTGGGAAAATGGCAGAAATGACCCTTGGACTTATAAGTTTTTAAAATTTATCATTTATACCCTTAACTTTATAACTTTTGCAAAATTAGTGCTTATAAGTTTATAACTATTTCACTTTTTATCCTAAGGTTATGTAACTTTGCAAAAAGGGTCCTTATACTTATAACCTCTATGAAATGTCAAAAATCGTCCCTAGACTTAATATTTTTAGAAAGTTACCATATATACCCCTATGTATGGAAAACTTTGCAAAACTAGTCCTAATTCCATGCAATTCAAATTTTTATGAAACAAAAAGGTTTCCTAGCTTATGGTTAACTAATATTAGCTTTTCTAAGTTACCTAAACTAGCTTATTGATTATGAAAAGGGATTATAGCATAAAATTAGCATTTAGTTTATAATTAGGGTTTTAAAAAGATAACTAGTATGTTTTAGTGGTCAAGGCTTAGGCGTAGGTTCTAATGTGATCTAAGTCAACCTAATACTATCCTAGAACTATAATAAAGCTAGTAAAACAAGTATAGAAGGCTTACTTGACCAAAAATGGGTTAACGAGGGCTATTAGAGTTTTCTAGGGCAAAATTAAACTCGACAAGCATGCAAGGCGTACTTGACTTCTAAGGTTACTAGACTACTACTACAACTACTAGGACCAGAATGTATGAGGTGAAAATAAGTGGAATGGTGTGAGTTGAAATGAAAGGGTACGAGCTCTTTTATAGGCTCGTTTGGGGTAGCGACCAAGAAAGGGGAAGAAGGAGGTGTCAAGGGGAAGGGTGATGACTCATGGTAGCTATATGTGACTATCCTAAGCTACCATGGTGACTAAGACAAGCTATAGGTCGGCCTAGGGTTTGTCTGGAGGGGATGAAGCCGTAGGTGGAACAAGGTGACAAGTATGTGATGCACCTACTTGTGTGCTTGCTAGGGTGTGTGCTAAGCATGACTAAGGTGCTAGGCTAGGTGCTTGAGGTGTTTGAGGTGCTTAGGGTACTTAGTTTTAGGATTAGGGTTTTGTTAGGTTTAGTTATAACCTAATTTTGCTTAGTAAGATATTAGGGTCTAGCTTAGGGTTTAGTGCCTAGATTAGTGTTATATGAGTGCTTAGTGGCTAGGATTAAGTCATAAGAAGCATATACTAAGTGGTGGTAGCTTATGGGAAAGATTTGGGAAGGTTTAACCTAGTTTCCGGCAAGTTATAACTAGGGGTGGAAACGAGCCGAACCGCTTGTAAAAAGCTTGAGATCGGATCGGTAAAAAGCTCGAACGAGCCGAGCCTAAACGAGCTCGAGCCCAAGCCCGAGCTCTATATACAAAGCTCGAATATGATCGCGAGCCTAAACGAGCTTTAATAAATAATATAGTATAACCACTCCCTACCAGACCACCATTTACTCTTTCACCTACCGTGGCTCATTTACATCCACTTGATCACATCTATAGCCACGTAACTTTCTTCTTTGCAAAATCAGATGCACCTACTTTCTTTCAAAAAAAAAAATCGTCCCTTTCACTTTGATACTATCACAGCCATTCAAAGTTACAACAAATCCTCCATTTCTTATCTATGTTTCACTTATCACTTTATGATAATAACTTATATAATCTTTCTTTGTGCTTGTGAATTGTGATAACCGAACACCAAAAAAAGAATACCAGCCCTTAATTAGTACAATTTTTCTTCTTTCCTTTTATGTTAACTCGAAAGACAACAACCTAAAGAATGCGGTATATCGGCTTCAAGATCCTTACAAGGGTCTCGGGTAGGTTTTGTTTTTTTTAAACGAAAGAAAGAAGGAATGAAAACAAGTTTTTTTTTGTTCTTTCTTTACCATTTTGGATGTTTAGTTATTTACAAAGATCAATGATGGGTTCTTGTGTATAGATCTTAAAGATCTTTTGTCTTGAATGGAATATAACCTGAGATCTTGTTTTTGTATTATTTAGTTTTGAGTCTCGATTGTGATGGATGAAATGATGTTGGCTGTTGTAATTGATGGAGATGGGTTAGGATCTAAAATAACTAACGAGCTCATTAACGAGCTCTAGATAAACGAGCTCGAATAAGTAGCTTAAGAAGCCAACGCATCACAAATGAGCCGAGCTCGAGCCGAGCTCGAGCTTTTTATATCATACCACGAGCCGAGCTCGAGCTCAAATTTTAAGGCTCGAACCGAGCCGAGCTCTCTAAAATATAAACGAGCCGAGCTCGAGCTCTGCTAGGCTCGGGCTCGGCTCGGCTCGTTTCCACCCCTAGTTATAACCTAGTTATGTTTTGTGCTTAAGAGACTTGTACCTAAGCTCTAAGAGGTTGTACTAGGGTCTAACGGTGCTAAGATATCCTATTGTTCCTAAGGTAACTCATACATAAGCCTTGAACACTTTCAAACTAGTTTAGATAAGCAATTAGGGTTTAGTAAACACATAGGCCTAATTAAGGCTTAATTAGGGTTTATTAGGGTTTTGTGATAAGTTTAGTGTGTTAGATTGATAGATTACTTATTGTGGTGTTGTTATGATCTTATGCTTGACATACCAAGAGTTTATAGGAGGTATGGGTAGAGATATTTGGCTTGTGTGGATACGTGAGTAGGTCTAGAGAGTCATGCAAGTAGTGAATGCATATAAAAAGCAAAAATTTACCTGTGAAATACCTGATATAGGTATTTGTAGTGGGAATGATAGTGATGAGATTTTGTGGGTTGTTTTATTTTGTGCCAAAGCCAATTCATAGTCTCAATGGCTTTAGCAAATAGACAAGTCCCATTTTGAGTGAGTGTTGACATGTCCAATACATAAACATCCTCTTTTCTAAGGGCTATAAGATCTACTTCGTTGTTAGCATTGAAGATTGTGTATTGCTTATCATCAAACTAAACTATGTACTTAGCATCACATATTTAACTGACACTTATTAGATTATACTTAAGACTATTAACATAAGCTATTCTAGTAAAAAGTATACCACTACAATTTACTAAACCATACCCTTCAGTGATACATGATGAGTTATCAACAAATACAACCTTGGGTCATGGTTCTTCCACATATTTGTGCATATATTCTTTCACACCAGTCATACTCCTAGAGCATCCACTGTCTAGATGCCAATGGGCTCCCTAGTGTGTCTCTGCACAAATAACAAATTGGGTTAGTTTTTCTTATGAACCCACTTTTTGGTGGGTTTGGCTTTATTGGTCTTTTTGAACCATTAAATAGATTCATAGTCAGTGGTTGAGTGGATAGAACTTCCACATGCTTTGCATTTGGAGGTAGAAGTGGATTAAGTGGACTGAGATGAATCAGTAATGATTCTTCTTCTAGCATGGATGACCATGTTGTAGGTCCAAAAGTTTTGGATCTAAGTAGCCTTTGTAAGACAATAAACATCTTGGATAAATCCAAACTATCTATGTGAGAAACTCTTAAACAATGTATACTTGATGTTAACGTGGAATATTAACACAAGCATTAAGAACAACACAGAGAATTACTAACTTTATATTCTATTAAACTTGAGAAAACTTGGCATAGAACACAATGCCGTAGGGTTCCTTTTATACTACAAGGAAACCCTAATTCTACAAAACGTGTGAAAGGATGCATACATATCTTCTCCTTAGATATCTAACCATGTGCATATCCTTTCATATAATATCTCCTACGATATCTAACTTGTTAAGCAAAACAGACTTAACCATTCTAAAACATAAACAGACCTAACTAGGTCTGCCAGACTTAACCTAGTACTGGCAGACTTAACTATTCTACCCGACTTAACTAACTTCCAGACTTAAGTCTGGTTACAATAATTCCCAACAATCCTCCCCTAACTTGATTTTCATGCTTTATGAACTTCAAGTTTCTTTCTTCATAAATGCCTTGAGGATTTTGAATGTAAGCTCCTTGGAATTATTGTTGAACTGCACCTCTTTGTTGAATCTTTATATCTTTGCAGCAACATTGACAATATGTACATCAAACCAAAAAGTTTCATACTATTCTCATCACTTCCAGGTGTGTTAATACCTGTGAGAGGTGAATCATTGAAAATTTAATGGATTTGGTGTCTCTTTTCCAATTAGCCATTAACTATAGAGTAGTCAATGTTTTGGTACAAGACCATGGTACATTGATAACCATATTATTTTTAGCAAACCATCAGCTATCAATGAATTTGATTTGTCTTTACCAAAAGCCGTTTGCTTTTGGACTAGCCAACTCTTTGATGAAATGCAGTCATCATATTGGTGAGTTGATTACCAATTATGGTTTTCCACAACCTTTACCACAAGCCATAACCATGTGGGCTAGTCAACTCTTCACTATTACAGATATGGTGAGTTGAATACCATACAATATTTTGGCAAATTGACAGCCATAAACGGATTTTAGATATCTTTACCTAGAGTCGTTTGCTCTTGGATTAGCCAGTCCTTATGTGGGTTAGACATGGTGGACTGATAACCATTTGTTGTGTCAGTGCAAAGCACTTTTACCAAGTAAGCCCCAAGTAAACTCATCTCAAACCCATATCTCCTTAGTACTGAAAATTCTTTCAAACACCCCAAATAGCCTCCTTTTGAGACTGTTTCTCAATTAACTACAGGAGTTGGGAATATCCTTCATCTTTTGTGTCATCCAATAGCTTTTTCTCAAGCATCTCCTTACAAGTTCTGGGATTCAATGGGTATTCTACCTCTGCCAGCATATATATGTATGAAGTTTTCAAGGTTAAAGAGTAAACTGCACAGCTAGAGAAGTACCTCCATGTAACTAGCTGATGTTGAAAAGGTAGCTTCCAAACCTCATCAGTCTTGGATGGTGGATCAAACATAGTTTTTAGATCCCCCCATAGCACTCTGTCAAACTCTTCTTTAGGTCTGCTATCTCCATACTTTTGCATAACCAACCTGTGCAACTCCTGAAGATCATCCATGGACAAATCATTCAGTACACTTGGAAAATTAAGATACGCCTTATCAGTGTTATCTTCCCTTATGATTTGATAAGCTGCTCTGTTTCCAGTCTTGATCATCTGCCAATTAGCAACTTTAGCTTTAGGTACTGATTCTTCAGTTTTAGAGCTTCCAGAGGAGGGATCATTTGACTTTTTTCCTCCTTTCTTCCCTGTTTGTGATCTTCTAGTCCATTGTATGATTGGTTTTGTATCACCTTCCCTTTTCTTCATAGTCTCAAGTTTGGTAACATCTTCAATCTTTTGCTTTTTCACTTCTTCTGGTTGAAGAGTTGGACCATGTCTTTTTAATGTTGCAAACTCTGCAGGTTCAAACTCAGAGTCCATAGGAATGAATCTTTGAACATGCCTTAAGCATTTCTCAAATTCACTTTTGAGTAGATCATTAGGGAATTTTCTGAGCTGATATAACTTCCAATTGTTGTCTCCTTGATTTTTCGCATAGTTGATCATGTACTCTTTTGTTTAGCCTTAGTCAGAGGCCTATTTCTTCTTTCTTTTTCTCTCTGTTCTCTGATAAGCCTCTTCTTTTCATTTATCATCTGAACCATCTTTTGAGCAATATTTTCACCTTCAATGTCAGGTATAATGCCTCTGTTTACTTCAAGTTTTGCTCTAATTAGATCCCAATCCTCATCTGTGTAGAATTGAGCAGCATTTTGCACTTCTTCCATTCTCTTTTTCTGAACTTCAGATAGTTGCTCAGGTGCTTCTTGTAATTGCTTAGCAATCTCTTCATCTTTTGCATGTTGTGCAGCTGATCTTTCCTCTTCAGCCTTGTCTGCTTCTTGAATCCTGGCAATCTCAGCTACGTTAAGTGCTTCTTCTCTCAGTTGCTTTTTAGTTTTCTTAGGCTGAAAGGGCTCTTCCACTATCTGCTTGCCTTTATCTTGAGCACTGGCAGACTTAACATGATCACCAGACTTAACTTGTGCAGCAGACTTAATGGTATCATCACTAGCCGACTTAAGTTCTTCAGCAGGACTATCCTCTTCAGTCACTACTCTTTTTCTTAGCCTCTTCTTCTTCTTCAGTGATTAGAATCTCAGCTACTTCCATTCCCTCAGGACTGATTGTATCTTGAGGAGACTTTCCCTTTATGGGAGTCAGAAGTGCTTGTTCATCCAAATTCCTCCTCTGTTTGGAAGAATTTTTTTTGCAGTATCACCCTCATTATCAGTAAGCACAACCCCTTTTGTTGGGGTATAAAAGATCAAAGTGCTGCTGAAGACCAAAGTGCTGCTAAAGTGTTTAAAGTCAAAGTACTGCTCGTTGATAAAATCAAAGTACTGCTTGAAGATAAAGACTGAAGATTAGATTAGGAATATTATGTATAATCTAGAATATTCTAAAGTTAGAGTTTGTATACTTGTCGTTTAAGTATTGTAAACCGATTAGGGTATTCCTTGTGCCTATAAAAGGATCCCTAAGTCATTATTAGAGATACGAATACTTTTAGAGAAAAGCTAAAGTTTGATATTAGCTATATTAGGGTTGTTTGTGAATCTGTACAATTAGCAGG
The DNA here is from genome assembly GCA_014162995.1 of Artemisia annua. NCBI lineage: Eukaryota > Viridiplantae > Streptophyta > Magnoliopsida > Asterales > Asteraceae > Artemisia > Artemisia annua. The sequence goes on along the minus strand of LBNU01005944.1, from coordinate 20,649 downwards.
TTCAAAGTTTGATTAATATAAAGTGTTGAAGTTGTTATAATTCTTCTTAGCTTTGTTAAGTAATTCCGCATACTTAATAGAGTAATTCAGTGTTTCATCATTAGTAGTTTAGGATTTATCCAAGACTGCTAAAACTTAGACAAGCTATAATAAAGTAGTTTGGTCAGAGTATAACGATCAAACAAGTGGTATCAGAGCTTGTGTGGAAACTCTAATTAAGAAGAAACCCTAAACCCTAAATCAAGTCGATCTTCTAAACAAACCCTACAAGATGTATCAACCTGAACCTACACCTATGCCATCCATCACCACTGTTAGAATTCCCAAAGTCAAGAAGGGAGAGTATGATCTCTAGAGCATGAAGATGAGGCAGTACATTGCTATTACTGACTCTGCACTTTGGGATATCATTGTCAATGACAATCAAGTTATAGAAGAACCTGAAGTTGTTCCTGGACAGCCTAAACCACCTCAGCAACAACTCTCTGCAACTGTGAAGAGGAATCAAGACAAAGCTCTCAACATACTACTGTCTGCTATCCCTGATGGCCACCTGTTGAAGTTTCATAATGCTAAGGATGCTAAACAACTGTGGGCTGCTATCAAAACAAGATTTGGAGGTAATGATGCTTCCAAGAAGATGCACAGAAGTTTGTTGAAGCAGCAGTTTGAAACCTTTGCTGTTGGAGAAAGAGAAGGACTTGATGCTGCCTATGAGAGATTTCAAAATCTTCTCAGTATGCTAGAGATACATGGTGTAGAAGTCTCTACTGAAGATGCAAACTTGAAGTTCCTAAGGAGTTTGCCATCTATCTGGCATGTGATTGCTACTATGATCAGAGGTCAACCTGATTTGGCTACTATGGACTTTGATGATTTATACAACAACTTAAAGATGTATGAGCATGAGATGAATGGTAAATCAGGTTCATCAACCAACAATATTGCTTTTGTGTCTCCTGCCAAGACAAGCAGTACTTCCACTAAAAGTACTGCTTATCCGGTTCAAAGTACTGTTGCTGATGTTTACTCAACTGTGTCTACTACCACTTCACAACCCTCAAACAACATCAATTGTGATGATGTTGTGTGCTCATTCTTTGCTCAACAAGCCACTTTACCTGTTACCTATGAAGAAGACCTACTGCATATAGAAGAAGATGATCTAGAAGAAATTGACATCAGATGGCAAGTTGCTATGATCACTGCTAGGATCAAGAAGTTCATGAAGAAAACAGGAAGAGGGATTGAGTTCAAGGCCAAACAAGGTATTGCATTTGACAAGTCTAGGATTGAATGCTTTAACTGTCAAAAGACTGGTCACTTTGCAAGGGAATGTAAGTTTGCTAAGTATCAAGCAAACATGATGATAGAAAAACCCAAGGTGAACTCAAGGAGCTTCCTGAACCAAAACCAAAAGCATTTTTGGCTCAAGAAAACTTATCAGAGGTTGACTGGAGTACTGAATTTGATGATGAACCAGTTACTCTCTCTATGGTTGCAATGAAGGAATATGATTGGAGCACAGCTTTTGATGAGGAACCAGGATGTACTACTTTGGATTCCACTGAAGATCTTGGAGGCTTTGACTGGAGCATGGTGAATGAAGATGCACCTGTCCTGCTAGCTTTGGTTGCCACTGCACCTACTTCATCTACTACTACTGAGGTATGCTCTAAGTGCAATAATGTGTATCAAAAGGTACTTAGTGATTATGTGTCTGAAAGAGATAAACATAATAATGCTAGGTCTGAAGTCTTAGGTTATCAATTGACCTTTGAGTCCTTAGAAGCTAAAATAATTACACATGAAAATAATGAAGTAGCTTGGGCTGAAAAATAACAACAACAGGACTATCAGTTAAAGTTAAGTGAATGGAAGTTAGGATGTAAGGTGTCTGAGTTAGAAAAGATAACTAAGGAAAGAGATGATTTGTTAGAAAAGCTTAAAAGTTGGAACAAAGCTGGTCTTTCTCATGTCCAGTTCTGTGAAAAAAAAAAGGAGAGCAAGTGTTACAACTGGTCTAGGTTATGGTGTTGAATATAGTAGCTCAGATGAGACCACACCTAGTCGTGAGGAAGAAGTCAAGTCAGAAGAACTCTCAACTAGTGAATTTGAAACTTGTTCAGAAGAAAACACATCTAGTGATGAGGAACCCATAAGCCCAACACCTCCTGAATTTAAGAAAGATGAAGGGTATCATGCTGTTCCTCCTACCACTGGCAATTTTCAACCACCTAGGAAGGATGTTTCTTGTTTTGGGGTAGACAGTCTAGAGTTTAGGAATAAACTTAAGGGTCAATCTAATTCAAGTAAACCTGAAGTCAAAGTTGAGATTCTTAAGAATCATAGGAATACTAGGGGATCAGGGAATAATGTCAATGATAAGAGTTTCTCTAAACCTTTTTCAAAACCAGCAGTATTTTCTCACTTTAATCAAAGGACTGCTAGTCACTCAGCAGTTCCTTCAAATAATTCTTTCCAACATACTGCTAACTTTAGAAACTCTTCTCATTATTCACCTAGAGGTCACACTGGTCTTGGCTATAACCCTCAAAGATCTGGATTTGGGTCAATGAATCAAAAATTGTGTTTTGTTTGTTATAGTCCTAATCATTTGATAAAAGATTGTACCTTACATTCAAATTACTTAAGTCAATACCCAAAGACCAGATCTGCACAACATAGGCCTACAGAAACTAAACCAGCTTCACCCAAACCTGTTTGGAATTATTCTAGAAGGGTCAACCATAGTAATTTCACTAAATCATATAGGTACCCTCAACAGAAAAGAACTTTTTCTAAACAACCAGTACCTTCAGGTCATTCTTTTCAAGGTACTGGTAAGCCACAAACAGTATTCTCTCAAAGTACTGTTAGGAGATTTTCACCTAATCAAGGTACTGCTCATGTAAGACCCAATGTTTCAAAACGAGCTCCTGGCCATGATACCAATTTTTCTACATCTAAGAGGCCTTACAATAGAGTACCTAAACCACAGACCTCAACCCAAAAAGTTAAAACTATGTGGGTCAAAAAGGAAAGTACTGCTGGGGACAAACCAGTACTTTCAGAAAGTGTGGGTGAAAAAGAACATGCTGTTGTAAAAGAAAGTTGTTTTTCTAACAAAGATCAAGTTTTTGAACAAAAGAAAGTTATTGATCATGTTTTAAAAGATAGTGGGAATTACATACTTAAAGATTTTAAGTATGTGACTCCACAAGGGGAACACAAGTCAGTAATGGCTTGGGTTCCTAAAAGAAACTAACTTTCTTATCTTTGTGCAGGGCAACCCAGAAGAGGAACTTAAAGATCATTTGATTGTTGATAGTGGTTGCTCTGGAAGCATGACAGGAGAAAAGCAGATTCTGTCAGATTTTAAGCCATTTTTTGGAGGAAAAGTTGCATTTGGGGATGATGCTACTGGAGGGAGAATTACTGGCAAAGGAACTATCAAGACTGGAAAGATTGACTTTGAGAATGTTAGCTATGTGAAGGAGCTCAAGTTCAATTTACCATCAGTTTCTCAGATCTGTGACAAGAAGTACCCTGTCTTGTTCGCTGATACAGAATGTTTAATTCTCTCACATGAATTCAAGTTTGTATCTGAAGAATTAGTGGTTTTAAGGGCACCAAGGACCAATGATGTGTACAACATTGATATGAAGAATATCTTAGCTACTGAGAATGTTACATGTTTAGTAGCTAAAGCATCAACTGAAGAAGCACATCTATGGCACAGAAGACTAGGTCATGTGAATTTCAAGAACATCAACAAGTTAGTCAGAGGCAATCTAGTTCGAGGTTTACCTTCCAAAACTTTCAAGACTGATCAATCATGCTTGGCCTGCAAGAAGGGTAAACAACATAAAGCCTCCTGTAAGAAGCTTGAGGAAAGAACTGTAAGAGAACCTTTGGAGCTGTTGCATATGGATCTTTTTGGATCTGTTTCTGTTTCAAGCCTCAACAAGAAGAAGTACTGCTTAGTTGTCATAGATGATTGCAGTCGTTTTAGTTGGGTCTTTTTCTTGGGATTTAAAGATGAGACATTTGATGCCATTCATGACTTAATCATCTCCCTGGAAAATCAGTTAAGATACAAGGTTAGAGGTATTAGATGTGACAATGGGACTGAGTTCAAGAACAAACTTATGGATGACTTTTGTGCTAACAAGGGGATCAAGAGGGAATTCAGTATTGCAAGAACTCCTCAGCAGAATGGAGTTACAGAAAGAAAGAACAGAACTTTGATAGAAGCAGCAAGGACTATGCTAGTAGACTCACTCTTACCTATTCAGTTTTGGGCTGAAGCAGTAAGTTCTGCTTGCTATATTTTGAATAGAGTTTCTATCACCAAACCTCAAATGAAGACACCCTATGAATTATTGATGGACAAAAAACCTAGTATCAGCTTTATGAAGCCTTTTGGATGTCCTCTTACTATTCTTAATACCATTGACAATTTGGGAAAATTTGATGGCAAGTCTGAGGAAGGATATCTCTTGGGTTATTCTACAAACAGTAAAGGTTTTCGGGTGTATAACAAAGTTACAAAGAAGGTTCAAGACTGTCTTCATGTTGAATTCCTTGAAGATCTACCAAACCAGAAAGGTAAAGGTCCTGATTGGATGTTTGATCTTGATATATTGACTCCTTCTATGAACTATGTGCCTGTTAGGGGGGAGAATCAAGTTGTCCATTCAGAAGAAGACAATTCACAGTTCATAGTTCATGGTGTCAATGCTAGTCCTACAGATGCTGACAAAGAACAAAGTACTGTCAATAAAAACCAAGGTACTGCTAATGATAAGCAAGATACTGTTAACTCAACCACAACAGTATCTGATGAAGATCAAGCTATACAAGATGAATTAAATAGGATGCTTTTTCAAGAAACACTTGCAAAGTCCTATGAAGATGATCTAAGACGAGCTTATGAAGCAGAACAGACAAAAGAAAATTCTAAATCTTCAACTAACAGCACTTTGAAGAACAGTACTTTGGATCCCAGTACTTTGGATCAAAGTACTCCTACTCAAGATGAAGGTACTTCTAGGGGAATCAAGTCAAATACTTGGACAAATACTGAAGATTGGCCTGGTTTATCCATGCCTCCATTTGAAGAATCAGATGATGAGTTGCAAGATAAAGGAATTTTTGGTGAACAAGGTCCTGATCAAACAAATTTGGAAGATGATCTTACTGTACCAACAACTCACACTTCAAGAGTAAATAAGAATCATCCTACAAACAAGATTATTGGTTATCCTACTTCTGGTGTTCTTACAAGATCAAAAGCTAAAAGCATGACTAAGCCTCAAAATGCTTTACTTAGTTTTGTCTATAAACAGAACAGGTTGAATCATAAAGATCAACAGACTTGTTTATTTGCTTGCTTCATCTCTCAAGAAGAACCCAAGAACATAAAGCAAGCTTTATCCAAAGGAAGCTGGGTTGAAGCTATGCAAGAAGAACTTCTATAGTTTAAACTTCAAGAAGTTTAGGTCTTATGTGATTTACCTGATGGCATGAAGGTCATTGGTACAAGATGGGTTTTCAGAGTCAAAAGAGATGAAAGAGGTAATGTCATCAAGAACAAAGCAAGACTGGTTGCTCAAGGATACAGACAAGAAGAGGGAGTTGATTATGATGAAGTCTTTGCTCCTGTAGCAAGAATTGAAGCTATAAGATT
>LBNU01005944.1:0-10891 GCA_014162995.1 Artemisia annua | reverse complement strand
TGATTTTTCGGCCACAAAATAAACAACGCTGAAAAATACATCGAAAACAACTTTTTTTTGTCTGAAGCCCTAACGTAGAGCAGCAAGGCCCATTTAGTCTATAGAAGATAATATAAAGATCATGCTCGTGTCGTAAACGGTGGGGGGGGTGGGGGGGCGGGCGGGGGGGATACTTGTGTTTATTCGTTCTGTAACGCCATTAGACGCGTTTGAAAGATATGAGATATTTGAAAAAAAAGTGATGAAAGATGCGGTTTTTTTAAATTGTTGAGAGGGGGAAATCTCATCCTTTTTATTTCAAATATATAATGGTTATCATTTCAAAACTTCTGTAATCGTTGAAGCCGTAAAAAAAAAAAGATGTCGTAAACCCGTTTTTACGACGAGGCGTTCTAATTTAATTTATTTCAGTTTCTAATAGATATGCATTGTGATATATTACCTTTCGACAAAAAACAAAAATTTTCATTTTTTTTCACCGTTTTTATTGCTGCGACAGGAAAAATCACAATATGATAAATGGTTGGTTATTATCATATATGTATATTTATCAAATCATATATATGATACTAATTATTCATATAAGATAATTACATCATGTAACAATATAGATGATATGCAAATAATCAATATATAGATCGATATATCATATAGATAATCATATATGATAGTAGATTTATATCATAATACATGATATATCAGTATGATAGTTATTATCATAAGTTGGGAACGATAAAAGAAAGGCACGAAAAAAAACGATGGAAAGAAAACAAAATGTTTGTAATTTATTTGTCGAAAGTATATCACAATGACAATATCTTATGAAAATAATAGTTTAAAGGGCTCCATCGCATTAGTCAACCACCCACCCCCAATGATTATACTTCCACAGATGGAAATCAGACATCTGGAGGAGATGAGGGAGTGATGGCTGATGAGAATACACCTGATGAAGATGATGTTATGGACAATTATGCTTTGACAAGAGAATTAAAGAGACTGAAAAGAGCTTATGATGATCAAGCTACTGCTTTGACAAATCTTCAAAAGAAGTACAAGAATTTGAAGAAATTGTTTAAGTCTCTCATTCAACACTCTTCAGAAGGTCTCCAGAAGTTTAAGTCAAAGAAGAGGAGGCTAAGAAAGCTATCTTCATTCACATTGGGGAGGAATAAGGAAGATGTGAATTTGAATGAAGATGATGATAATGAAGATGTTGTTAATGATCAAAAGACTGTGGATGAAAAGACTGCTGATCAAAATACTCCACAGACACCACTTGCAGAACAAATTTCTCATCAAGATATTGTTGAAAGAAGAAGTGATAAGACTGAGTAAGTAAATCTTCAAGAAGCTGACACTCAAGTCAGAAGTGGTGATACAGAAGAATTGGACTTGGAAGGTACTGGTGTTGGTATTGTTAATCAAGATATTGCTCAAGGTACTGTGAGACAATTTCACAATACACCAAGGACCTTGGACTTTGAAGAAGATGTGGGTCCATCCAATCCAGTTCAGGAAGAAGAAGAGATGATTAAGCCTACTAATAGTGATGATGAAACTATTGCTGAGATCATGCTCAATATGTCAAGACCTAGAGGTATTAGTATTTCTGAAGTTGAACAACCTCAAGATCTGCAAACTTCTCCTAAGCCTACTCAAGCAATTGATCCTAAAGATAAAGGAAAAGGAATCCTGGTGGAATCAGAGAAGAATAAGAAAAAGAAATTTTTCACTATGGAGCAGATAAGGGCTTATCAAGAAGCTCAAAGTGAAGCAGCTGTTAAGAAGCCTCAAGCAGAACTTGATGCTGAGTATGAAAAAGAAAGACAAGAAGCTGCTGTTCAACCAAAGAAATTAATGAAAAAGGCTCAAGAACGAAATTTTTATATGAGCTATTTGAAAGGAAGAGGATACAAGGGTCTGAACAAGTTAAATCATTCACAAATGAAGGAACTATATGATGTTGTCAGAGCTGAATATCAAAGACAAGTAGATGGCATTGTTGGTTATGATACTGTAGAAGGAAGGAAGCTAATGGAAGAAAGCAACAAAAGAAAGAGAATAACAATTAGGTCACATTCATCAAAGAAGTCTAAACCTACTATAGAGTTAAGGACCAATACTGTTGATGAACTGAGAAATTACTTAAGAGTTGTTGATTTTGAGCTTTCTAAGTCAGAAGAAGTTCCTACTACAAAGTCAAAGATATCTGATTTAGAGGTTATTGAATCAGAAAAAGATGGTGATTATTTTGTTTTCCATAGAGAAGATGAAAGTTTTAGAGCATTCAATCTGCTGGTTGATATATTGCACCTGATAAACAGAGAAGATTTGTTTGATCTACATCAACAAATTCAAGCTTATTTTGAAGATATTCCACTCAATGGAATTGGTGTAGTATTGCTGGGAGATTTGACTACTATGTGGGAAACAGAAGAAACTAGCACAGATGATATTTGGAAGAATCAAGAAGTATGGGAGATTCTAAGCTAGAGATTCTTTGGAAGTGCTGGTGTTCATGCCTTAGAGCTGGAAGATGGTACAATGATCTACATGCTGGCAGAAAGGAGATATCCTCTTACAAGAGATTTGATGCTGAGGATGCTGGATCATGGTATGGAAGTTGAAAAGGAAGATGAAACAACTCTAATGGTGATCAATTTGTTCATCAATTGGATAATTTTGAAGGATGATGATTGAAAAATACTGGTATGATCTTAATTGTATAAATTCTTTTGAATAAACAAGTACTTTATTCAAAGTACTGCTGATCAAAAAGTACTTTCCCAAAGTACTGCTTGCAGCTTAAAACCAGTTAAATTCTTTTGAAATAACAATTTTTGTCATGTGCAAAATAATTTTTGAAGCACAAATAATTACAGCAACAAATTGTTTTTGAGTAGAACATGGTGTTAGTACTTGTACTACACAACAAATGGTATTCAACTCACCATGTTTAACAGACAAGAAAGAGTTTGATTCATCATGAGGGTACGGCTCTGATGTGACAATCAAATCCGTTTTTAGTTGACAATTTACTAAAAATTGTATGGTTTCAACTCACCATGTCTGAAATAAGTGAAGAGTTGACTAGCCCACAAGAAAATGGCTTGTGGTAAAGGTTGTGGAAAGTCCATTTATATGGTAATTAGTTCACCATGGTTGTGATCAAAGAACTAACTAGTCCATAAGCAAACGGCTTTTGGTAAAGACTACTCAAATCCGTTGATAGCTGATGATTTGCTAAAAATCATATGGTTATCAATGTACCATGGTTTACTTAACCTAAACATTGGCTACTCCAGAGTTAATGGCTTTGGTAAAGAGACATCAAAATCCATTAATTTTCAATGATTCACCTCTCACAGGAGTTTACACACCTGGAAGTGATGAGAATAGTATGAAACTGAATATGATTTGATGTACCTTATGTTGCTGAGTAGCTGAGAAGGGATTAAGATGCTGTAAAGACAAAAAGATTGTTGCTGATAAAGATTGCAGATACTTTATGCTGATGATAACAAAATAACGAGTATGACTTTCAAAGAAGACAACCTTTCCTTGAAGACAAAGCTTACACATGGAAACTTGAACTCAAACAAGTAGAATTCAAGTTAGGGGAGGATTGTTGGGGTATAAAAGATCAAAGTACTGCTGAAGACCAAAGTGCTGCTAAAGTGTTTAAAGTCAAAGTACTGCTTGTGATCAAAGTACTGCTCGTTGATAAAGTCAAAGTACTGCTTGAAGATAAAGACTGAAGATTAGATTAGGAATATTATGTATAATCTAGAATATTCTAAAGTTAGAGTTTGTATACTTGTCGTTCAAGTATTGTAAACCGACTAGGGTATTCCTTGTGCCTATAAAAGGATCCCTAGGTCATTATTAGAGATACGAATACTTTTAGAGAAAAGCTAAAGTTCGATATTAGCTATATTAGGGTTGTTTGTGAATCTGTACAATTAGCAGGTTCAAAGTTTGATTAATATAAATTGTTGAAGTTGTTATAATTCTTCTTAGCTTTGTTAAGTAATTCCGCATACTTAATAGAGTAATTCAGTGTTTCATCATTAGTAGTTTAGGATTTATCCAAGACTGCTAAACCTTAGACAAGCTATAATAAAGTAGTTTGGTCAGAGTATAACGATCCAACACCTTTGTCTTGTAGAATCCCTTCCAACTTTTTAACCTTTTTGACCAAGGTTAGTACAGCAGTACCCAGAGTTTTCTTAGTTTCCTTTAACTTATTTTCCAATACCTCTATCCTTTTTTGGTGTTGAGGAACCAATTGAGTGAAGGCTTCCAAATTTATGGAAGGTTGTTCCTCCTCATGAGTTGGAGTAGAAACTTGGGTTTGTAGAGGAGAGGGTGGTGGATGTGTAAGAGATGGTAATGGTGGTGTAGGAGATGGTGGTTGTTGTTCAGGAGAAATAGGTGAACCAGGTTCAGTAGTAGGTTCCTCTGTGTCATCCCTTGGTTGAGAAGAAGCTTCACCTGCAGAGGATGAGGATGAGGTACCTGCATTGTTAGAACCACTAGGCAACATAGCAGGGAGTAGAGGCTTAAATGCTCCCTTAAAGTTCCTTTTCATGTTGTTAAAAATTTTCTTTTTAAAAGGAACAACCATGTGAAGAGTCTTGTCCTCGGTTTCAACATTCAAAACCATTTGTAAAAACCTTGGATACATTAAAAACTTAGTGGCACTTTTAGTATTTCCAACCATTGCTTCAATATTCATTTTTGAAAAATTATAAATCTTATTTGTGGAGAGACAACTCAAAGTAGAAGCAAGATTGCTACCAAATTGATCTCATCCACCACTTTTAGAACTTAAGCATTGAAGCAAATGATGGATCAAAAATCGCCAATTTGGTATGAATTGACCTTTCATGAAAGTAAAAGTACCATCAGTTAGATATCCCATTTTCTTGATACCCTTCAAACTCTTTTTATTTGGCAACATAATAATTCCTGAGGCATCATTTAATTGAAGGCTACTTCTAATTGAAGCATCAGTAACAGAGTACTCAATATTATCTATAGTTGCTCTTAACTCTTGAGTCCCACCAGCAAGAGTTTGGGCAGTTGCAGTCTGCCAAAACTGTTTGACTAGGGAGTCATAGTTAGTAGGGTTGCAAGTTAAAGAATACCTGATGTAAGAACCCTTCAAAAAGTGCACGATCTCATGGAAATCGGTGCTTCCTTCTGGTTTCTTCAAGAACCCCACTTGATTGTGTTTATCGCAATATTTCATTCGGGTCATTTGCTTTGTGAAAGAGATTTTGAAATATACCGAGAGAGAAAGCCTAGGTAGGGTTTAAATAATAGAGATGAAAACAGTGTATGCGATTTTCTTGCCAAAACTAGATGATTTGTTTGTTGCAATATTTTTGGAGAGTAAATAAAAGATAAGTATGAAAATAAAATCAAAATATTATTTTATATACTCTAGAATACTGTAAATGGTGTAACGGTACTATTGAAACAGTAAAAATCATTGGACCGATGACCAGTACTAACGGTCACTAAAAGTACACTGCCAGACTTAATATTGGTCAACCAGTATTAAAGTCGAGTCACCAGACTTAAATGGTGGTCAACCTCAATCCTGATACTTATAAGCCAATAGTAGCAGCAAAGCATCCATGCATCTCCAATTCATATGTTTCCTGGAAAGATTAGTCCAAAACCAAGAAAAGAGAGCTATGTATAGATGCAACCAGACTTAATGCATATGAATCACCTCAATTAACTCAAAATCCACCAGTTTTAACCTAAATCACCAATATAGAATGTACAACTTAGGTTAAGAGTTGCAAATTATACATTTAACCTCCCCTTAAATGTAGCTATGGGTTACTATACCAAATAAATTTGATTAACCAAAAAAAAATTGTTAAAAGGAAATATCTTTATCAATTTCTCAAACCAAGACAAAACATATGAAAAACTTAGTTTCTGCAGAACCAAAAATCAAGTATCCATGAACAAACATGCCATAATATATGACTTATTTAAGCACAATGCAAGTCTCTAAAATGATGCAATAACCTTGAGAATGAGTGAAAGCTTTCTCAATACTTAATGCCTTTTTCTTTTCTTTGCCTAAGATTCACTATCAAGCTCCTCACAGATCTTACTTAGCAATTGACCACCTATGCTGAGAATGAGATTGTCAACTGCGTCAGTTTGTTCTTCACACTGGAGCTTTGAAGACATCATACCAATGAGCACTTCAGTATTCAGAGGATACACCATATCAGTAAGCATGAATATATCAACATCACCTTTGGTTGATAGATGATGAACACCACATGAATCATAGAGCTTCCATAAGAGAGTCATATCTTGGCTTGGAAAGTTACAATGCACATCTGCAGGATTTGGTTCATACATTCTTTTGAGCTCCACAAATAGTTCTTGTGCCTTTACATCAGCTTTCCCTGCAGTCATGAAATCCAGTCGAACCAGCTTCCATAAAGTATCTAAGTCTTCTCTATCACAAGACTTCACCAATATTTCCATGTTCTTGTAACTCTCAGATGTTCCATCTGCTCTAGTTACTTTCCAGACTTTACCACCTTTATCTCTGCTGATCCTCCAATCCTCAATTCTTGCTGGAAATAGATTGATATACACATCTTTTTCAAACATAGCCAAGGGTTCTTTGTAACCCATCATGTGCTCTGAGCATCCATTGTCAAATATGTCTCTATCTCCCATGTTCTGAAGTGAATGATCCTGCACATAAAAAGTAAGATATTAGTTTCTCTTAAAGACCCAGGCGGCCTGAGCAGGCTTGGGTCCACTTTGTGGATTTACATACTTGTATGTCTTGTAAGAACAAGATCCACTGATGCTGATTTGGGACTTATAGGTAGGTTCATTCTTAAATGGATCCCATTTCCAACAATCTAAGTCCTTAGCAGGAGACCCCCTTTACCCTTTACAGCATAAGAATTTGAATTTTTTGCTGTATTATTCACAATGGGTATTCTCACATGTGAATTTGATTTTGCAAAATTGTTTCTTTGATTAAACTTGTTCACCTGTGGTATGGGTCTCCTCACAGGTGAATGTGATTTAGCAAAATAATTTCTGTGATTAACTTTATTCACCTGTGGTTTAACTGGTTGTTTGAGTCTATAATACCCATAATTACCCATGGGTTGAATAGGATTAACCTTTTACCCAACAGGTTTAACATAGTTCCTACCAGTATAAAAGTTTGGTCAAGCATAATTAACAGTTTAATGACCCGTATTAACCCTTGAACCAGCAGAATTAACATGTGTTCTACCAGCATTGAGTTGTACTGGTCTAGGGACAACTTGGTTAGCATAGTTAATTTTGTTTACATTGTTCCACACTGGTTTGGCCATAACATTACCAGTATTAACCATTCTTTGTTTCCTTAATTCAGCTTCTTTAGCCATTCTCTTTTCATGAAAATCACAATCTTTTATTAAATGACTAATACTACCACAAACAAAGCATCTTTTCTGAGTGAAAACATAACTTCCTCCTAACACTCTATCCTTTTTCTCATTCTTTTCTCTTTTAGGTGTCTCTAGTTTGTTTTCTTGTTGCCTAGGAGATTTTAAGTGAGACTCACAACTAGGTTCAACAGATTTTGGTTTAACTTCAGACACAACAGATTTGTTACTTTTAACTGATTTAGATTTTGACTCTTCACTAGGGACACTTTCTGGTTATGATTCAGAATGCTCAGAGATGTTTTCAATGGACCCTGCACTGTCATCAGATTGACAGGTAGAGTATTCACTAGTTTTATCATCTGAAACACGTGTTTTAGGCAGCTATGATCCTCTTTTTCCTTAAATAAATAAGGAGTCATCAAGTTCAGGCCCTGGATTAGGAGTATAATCTCCACTAAAGGTGGTGGAACTCCTTTAAAGTTGTCAGTTTTAACAAATCTATTATATACAAGTTTATCTACAGAATCTTCCTCTTTACAAACAAAAATAGTGTTTTCCATTTCCTCCTCATTGCTTAAAACCTCACTGTTTGACTTTATCTCATAACCCAAACCTATATTACTGTTTGAACTCATTCCTGAATCAATAAGTCTAAACAAGTTTTTATTTGAGTTTTCCCATTTGTCAATTATATTCTGTAGATATTCTTTTTCTTTTAGTGCCTTCATACCAATTCTTCTATATCTTTTCAGTTTTTAATCTTTTTCATAAATTTCATTAGCCTGAAAAGTAAGTTTTTTATTTAAACTTGCTTGCTGTTTTTTGATTTTTAACTTGAGCCTCTAAGGTTTTAACTGCATTATCATAAGCAAGTATTTTAACATCTTGTTCTTCTATCTGATTCATTTGTTCATCACAAAGTGCTTTAACATTATTGTCTGAATCAATGCATAGTTTAGAACATAGTGATACCTCAGAGTTGGAGCTTATGGCCACAAAGGCATGGTTGGTTGGTTCCTCCTCTTCAGTGTGCTCTCCCCAGTTAACAACACCATCATCCATTGTCAGCAAACCAACTTGACTCTTCCCCTTCTTGTGCACCTCCTCTTGATACATGGAGTCCCTTTTCTTCTTCTATTCAGAGGTCACTTTTGCTGGGCATTGCCTAGAAAAATGACCAGTATTGTTGCACTTATAGCACTGAAGCTTTGATTTATCAAATCCAACTGGTGTCTTCCCATTATACATGATGTTTCTACCAGTTTTCTTGAAGAATCTCTTCATCCTAAGTGTAATCATAGCCAACTGCCAGTTTATGTCCATCTCTTAAATATCCACATCATTGATTTGATCAAGGTCATCATGGATAAGGTCCGTGTCTTCTGACCTCTTTGCAAAAAGAGAGTAGATAACTTCATCAGCAAATCCGGTAAGGACATCTCTTTCTCTTATGCTGCTTGAAGAAGAGGTATAGCTGCCAGTATTAAAACTACCAGTATTAACTTTGTTAGTACTAGTCTTGCCTTGTCCAACAAAGGCAACATTGGCTGCACTTAAAGATGCCTTTGACCCCCCTTTGATGTCTTGTTCAAAAACCCTAAGGTTGTTGAATAGATCATCAATTGACCAAGTATCAACATCTTCTTTCAACCTCATGGACATGGCCACAGTTGACCATTCATTTGGCAGAGATCTGAGGAACTTATGGTTTGCATCTTCAGTAGGCACAGGTGAACCATGAGCTTCCAACTGAGAGAGGAGATGTTAGAACCTGTCATAGCCCTTTTCTAGACCTTCAGAACTAGGGATGGTGAATGCTTCAAATTGTTGTTTAAGAACAGCCTTCTGCATCTTTTTAGAGTTGCATTCCCTCCAAATCTAGTTCTAATTGCTTCCCAGATTTCCTAGGCATCATCCATTCCATGGAATCTTCTCAGATGTTCCTTTGAAATGGCCATCAGTAGGATGGTTCTTGCTTTTCTTTCCTTCTCCACAGCATGGATCTTTGCAGCAGAGACTGGTGGAAGTACTCTGACAGTACCATCCTTGCCAACATAGATCCTCTTCTTTGGGTTCCCATTATGAATCACTTTCCATACATCATTGTCAATGTATTCTAAAAGTGCTCCATCTCCATGGCCCAGATATCATACTCCTCCTTCTTTAGAATTAGGAGTTTGATATTTGAGATAGCTGTTGGTACAGATATGATCTGTTGTTTAGGTTTGTCATTTTCTGAGCCAGCATCATCATGATTGGATTCTTCTTCATCATTGTGGTGACTAGAGAATACATCATTACCAAGAATGGACATGTTTCAGGATTTGTGAGTGATTGAGTGTTTGTGGTTTGTGGTTCTGTGTTTCTTCTTGTCCCTCTATAGGCTCTGATACCACTTGTAGGCCCAAAAGTTCCGGATCTAAGTAGCCTTAATAGACACCTTGGATAAATCCAAACTATCTATGTGAGAAACTCTTAAACAATTATACTTGATGTTAACGCAGAATATTAACACAAGCAGTGATGCGTGTGGTTTGCGACCTACGCAGTAGGTTTTACCTCTCAAGGGATCTTGAGAAGCTTGCAATCCCCACCAGGCAGTGTACCTGACCGATGTAGTATAGTGAAGTGGCAAGTACCGGGGGATTGATCGTTCTCTCGGCGAATAGTGTCGTTAGGATTGAAAACTACTCTAATTTAGGTCTAAGGGTTGAGGGAAGATTCTTTTTGTATTTTTATATTTTATGAAAGCAAGTAAAATCTCGGGTATTTGGAAGAGTGGGCGGAATTAGTTGCTAGTCAACTAACCTAATTAACTATAATTGCAAATAAAATAAAATAACAAGAAAATAAATGTGGTTGTGAAACTTATATGGAGAAAAGTGTGTTTACTTAGATTTCCTTACTCCCTAGCTATCTTTTACCGGTTAATTGGTTTGTTACAATTGTGTGGATGACGGGTTGTATTCCTTTAAACCATTCGTAGGGCCATGTACGATCTTCCCTAACCCTATAAGTGCAAACTTCATTCTATAGCGACACGTTTAGTATCCAAACTATGAAATCACTAGTAATTACCTATGCATTAAATACAACCATATAATCGTAGTACACATCCGATTCATGTTTCATAAGACGTTCAAGCAAGTTACCAATAGGAAGTTAGCCAGTTTTCTTAAGCCTAATATCGACATCACCCACCCACAACAATCAATAACAAACCAATAACAAGTAATCAATAGCTAGGTTTCATTAGACCTAAACAAACACAAGAGAAATCTAGCCTACCATGTTAATTAAAAGACAAGCATAAGATATAATCATGCAACACATAGACATATTGAATGATTTGATGGAAGACTTATCTTTAATTAATCATAGATGAAATAAGGGTGAAAAACCCTTGAAAAAGGCTGAGAATTCGAGCTGTGGTTTATCCCTAAAGTTCT
>LBNU01005942.1:65377-80026 GCA_014162995.1 Artemisia annua | reverse complement strand
GTTTTGCTTTATGGGCTAATCAGGTAACAATTGATTTCACGATTACCTTTTGTTGTGAAAGCTTATTTGGTTTACAACCGCCCTCCTTCAACGGAAGACGGAGGATGTTTTATTATTTTTTTTTTGGTGTTTTTGTTGAATACTTGGTGACAAGTATTATTATTATTATTATTATTATTATTATTATTATTTTTTTTTTTTAGAAACAAAGAGAAATTATTTTTGGTGTTTTATAAGTTTTTGAAAGCGGTAACTTCTTGCGAAGGTTCTACAAGACTAATCGATCAAACCTTTTGCGAGACTTTCGACACACAGCCTCCCCGGCAGCGGCGCCATTTGATTCGTTGTGTTTTAGTGTGCAAAACAACAAGTACACAAAAATATCAACAAAGTGGAGTCAAAGTTATCGTGAGTGACAACAAGACGTGGACAACAAGGCTTGGGCCTACGTGGGCCTAGGTGTTAGCTAAACAGTCCACTCGTGGTGGGCTTAAGTATAGTTCTGTATTCGCGGGCCTCGTGGGCTGCAAATATCTTCATAATGGCCCATTCATGATGGGCTTGCGTATTGGATGGGTGCGTGACCCGAATCCATACCATACGTCATCATGTCCCCCCAGTCTAGTGTGCGTAGGTAAGACCTGCGGACGCTAGACTTAAACCGTGTCGCAAGTACCCTTGATTCGTGCGCGGGAAGAATTCTAATTTTTACCGCCAGGAATACACGTGTAATGCATCTGGTCTGTAAAAGAACGAATCAGGTACCTCAGGAAGTGAAGACGCTATCCACGTGTCCTGTACTGTTTCAACTCCCGTCCACACGATTCGAGTTAGTGGGATCCACGTGGCAGCTATCTATGGTGGGTGGGGAAAATATATAAATCCGCCTCATTTTCACTGTGTTGTTCACAGTTAAAATTATTCACACACACACACACCTCATCTCTCCTCCACGTTTTTCCAGAAAACTATTTTATAGGTAATCACCGCGCGTGCGCTTTTATACAAAAAGATGGTTCTTCAATTAGGGGATGTAACGTGCAGGTTCACGGAGGCCGATTTCTTGGATTTTTGTTCAGACTTTTACATCCCAGAGGGGGTGCACCCGGAATTACCGGATCCCAACGCATCTATCGCCGACTTCCCCGTGGGAAAGGTAGGGGTGTATGCGCGTTTTTTCGAATTCGCGAATCAACGCATACCCCTTTCGCGGTTCCTCTGTGATGTGCTGGCCTATTATGAGGTGCATATCTCTCAGCTGCACTGTATAGGTGCGGCCAAATTAACCAATTTCGAGATTAATTGTCGTCTTATGGCAATTACTCCAACTGTGAACTTGTTCCGCACCTTCTACCACCGAACATGGTCGAACGGGTGGATCTCTTTTGCGAAGCGCCCGGGTACACTTCAATGTTATACGGATAAGTTGGACTCCCTCAGGAACTGGAGGGAGTACTTTTTTTGGGTTGACCGCCTCGTTTTTCCGTTTGACTTTGAGTTCCACACTCAAGGTTCCCTGCGTAGGGATGAGCGCCCAGTCCCTGGGTCATACAGCGACGCGGATGCGCAGACTATCAATACAAATCGTATTGCTATTAGTGCGTATCCGGAAGAGTTCCTGGTGCATATGGGCATCAGTCGGAACTTCTTCTTGCCAGAGTCGGAGGTACCGATCTTTTTGGATGCTGCTGGCCAGGGTGGGTGTTCATCTTCCAATTCCTTTTCTTCGTAGCGTAAGTGTTTATTGCTTTGCGTCATTATCTGACTTGTATTGTTTTCCTTTGGTTTCTTTTTGTGCGCAGAGATGGACTTGTTTCAGGTTGTACGTGTAGAGAAACCTCTCGAGGTGGCTGTTGGACAACGCCAGTTGGCTGAGGGAGAGGTCCCTGTCTTGGAGGCTACTGCGGGGCACACGATGGACCTCGTGCTGGAGGAGCCCGAGGATTCTGCCCCGGCGGCCCAGGAGGTCGTGCCGGAGGTGGCCGTACCGGAGCAGGTGGTTGATTAGTCATGGACTGCGCCTGGCCGCGCTCGGGGCCATGGAAGATCCTGAGGTCGTCAGGAAGTTTGGCAAGGTTGTCGACTGCGCCACGCGGCGTGGCAAGTCGCAGGCTATGGAAGAGCTTGCGAAGGCGGATCTGCTGAAGAAGCCCCTTGCTGAGGTTCCTGGATACGAGACTGACTCGTATGAGCAGCTTATTGCTGCACTGGGCGACCTCAAGATTGTGGAGCTCCCGATGATCTCTTTACTAGAGCGCGATCAGGATGTGCCGATCGGCGTGATCATGAAAGGGCTCACCCTGTCGAGGCATTCTGCCGAGGGTGCTGAGGCTATGGCGGACTTTTACTTGAAGCCCGACGTTTCGCAGCTACACATCCCTGTCTTTGCGCAGCCGCGCGACCGCCTGAACCCTTTTCTGTTAGAAAAGGAAGTTCCCCTGCAAGAAGTTTTGGACGCCCATGCTGCTAGGCTTGCCAAGAAGAAGGGCATCAAGGGGAACGCCGTTATGTGCGGCATTGGTGCCGCCCATCAACCGCGGTCCGACGGGGTCCCAGTTTCTATGGCGACGGTGTCGCTTACCGATGCCGAGATGCTGACCAGGCTTAGCGAGGCTGTTCCTGCTGCTGCTGAGAGTAGTTCCACTGGGCTTAGACGCACCAAGAGTTTCTAGTTGTCTTTATGTATTTTGTTAGTGTTTTGTTGATAACACATTTTGTAGAATCCTGACTTGTGGTCTTTTGAATGGAAATTGCTAAGTATTCGTGATTGTATGTTGATATCTCCTGAAAAATATCTAAGTGTTCACTTGTTTACTTAGGAGTATATATACATTAGTATAAGAACTCTCTATCTGCGCATGGCAAAAGAATCATAATTGCATACGAGTCTTTAAGGGATCATAGTTGTCTACGAAGATTTTGGTACTTAGAAAAATCATGATCTTGTATGAGTTTCTTTTTGTACTTAGATAAATAATGGTTTCAGCGTACTGTTTTTTACCATTTGAGGTGAAAGGGTTAATTATCTTAACTCTTTGTGTTTGTTAAACATGCAACGTATGCGTTATTGTGCATCCGTCGTGGGGTGCGCAAAGGACTTACTCTAACGTCTTAGATGTAAGGTGTTTAACAAGGATTCATGATCCGATGTTGATGGGTTTGCAACCCTCTTACTCAACGAGTCCTTTAGTAGGTTTACTCATCCTTTTACCATCGTGGGTTGTTAATAAGTGCATGCACGCCGCATGGACAATACCATCATGGGTATGGATTAATAA
The DNA here is from genome assembly GCA_014162995.1 of Artemisia annua. Taxonomy (NCBI): domain Eukaryota; kingdom Viridiplantae; phylum Streptophyta; class Magnoliopsida; order Asterales; family Asteraceae; genus Artemisia; species Artemisia annua. Next base: position 76,748 of record LBNU01005942.1, on the reverse strand, counting down.
TGTTTAATTAATGAACAAAATGTGCCGTGGAGTTAGCTAAAAACCATGGCGTGTTTTATTAATACTTGCAAGTTTTTGGGAAATAAAGACACAATCATACTTGTATGAAGAAAGGAAATACAATAATAAAAAAAAGAAATTCGCGGACATTTATTGGGCGTGTACTAAAACGCATGTATGTCCGCGTGTTGGGCCGTAGCCTTATCTAGAGGTAGCATCTCTTGAGATTGCCAACATTCCATGTGCGCTGTAGCTCTTGGCCATTTGTGTCGCGCAGCTTGTACGCGCCCTTTCCAAGTGCTTCAATGACTTCGTAGGGGCCTTCCCATTTTGGTCCTAGTTTCCCCGTGTCTTCTGCGCGGCTGGAATCGTTAGCTCTGTACACGAAGTCACCTGGTCGGAAAGAAACATGACGAACTTTGGCATCGTAATACCCCTTCATCTTTGACTTGGATTTTTCTTCGCGTATTGCGGCGCGCTCACGCCTTTCTTCCAGTAAGTCCAGGTCTACTCGTCGTTCCTCGTCGTTTGTCGCGACGTTAACTTCTGCTGTGCGGATGGTTGGCATCCCAATCTCAGCTGGTATAACAGCTTCTGTCCCGTAGACAAGTGAGAAGGGGGTGTCTCCATTACTGACCTTGATGGTTGTGCGGTGCGCCCATAGGACATGTGAAAGCTCATCCACCCATCGCCCTTTGTGTTTGTCTAGGCGCGCTTTCATTCCTTCTCCTAAACTGCGGTTGGCTCTCTCGACTAAGCCATTTGTTTGGGGATGGGTTACGGATGCAAAGTGTTGCTTGATGTTCAATTGTTCGCACCAGTCCTTAAATGGATTGTCCCGGAATTGTTTTCCGTTATCCGAGATGATTTCTCCTGGTAAACCAAATCGACACACAATATTGTCCCATACGAATCTCTTGACTTGGTTACCAGTTATTGTGGCTACAGCTTTTGCTTCAATCCACTTTGTGAAATAGTCGACAGCCACGATTAGAAATTTTAACCCCCCTGCTGCGGCAGGAAAGGGTCCAGCAATGTCGATGCCCCACTTGTAGAACGGCCATGGCGCGGTGATTGGTGAGAGTTCTTGTTGTGGCCGCCGCGGGATTGGTCTGTGAACCTGGCAGTCGTGGCACTTTTTTATCAGTTCCCGTGCATCATGGTGCATTGTTGGCCAGTAGTATCCTGATCGGAGTGCCCGCGCGACCACGGACCGTGGTCCGGAATGCATGCTGCATGATCCCTCGTGTATCTCCCGAAGCACGTAATTTGCTTGGAGTGGGCCTACACACCGTAGCCATGGCTGGAGGAAGGATCTCCGGTATAGTACTCCATCTCTGAGTTCGAACCTTTGCGCCGTACGTCTTATCCTTCGGGCTTCATTCTGGTCTCGTGGGAGATTCCCCTTGCTTATGAACTCTATGATGGGGGTCATCCACTTTGGTTCTTCTTCCTCTATCACCGTTGACACTTCCATCTCTGAGATGGACTTATCCTTCAGGATCTCAACCAAAACTTGTTTTGACAGATGTGCGAAGCTTGTGGATGCTATCTTGCTTAGTGCATCTGCTTTCTTGTTTTCTCCGCGGGGAACTTGTTTGATCATGAATCTGTCAAAGTTTTGGATTAATGACTTGGCCTTGGCGAGGTATTGGATCATATTTTCCTCCTTGGCCACATATTCACCTAACACATGGTTGGCTACTAATCTTGAATCTACGTTTGCCTCTAGGTTGCGTACACCTATTCGGCTTGCAATGCGTAGTCCAGCTATTAGGGCCTCATATTCTGCCTTGTTGTTCGTGGCAGTGAATTCAAAACGCAGTGCGTAAGTGAATTCCATCCCCTCAGGGTTAGTGAGGATGAGGCCCGCGCCTGACCCATCAGTGCACGAGGATCCATCCGTGAAGAGGATCCATGGTTTTTCCAGTTTTGCTTTGGTTTGTGGGGGTGTGGGTTCTTCTTCTGGTTTTTCCACAATGAAGTCCGCGAGTATCTGCCCTTTGACCGCAGTGCGCGGTCTGTAAGATATATTATACTCGCCCAATAGTACACTCCACTTTCGCAGTCGTCCCGAAGCTTCGGGTCTGGATATCACCTGTTTGATGGGCTGATCTGTGATCACTGCAATTGGGTGCGCTTGGAAGTATCTGCGTAGTCTCTTGGCTGCAAATACTAGCGCCAGCACCAGTTTTTCCATAGCGGTGTAGTTGACCTCCGTCTTGTTGAGCGCTTTGCTGACGAAGTACACCGGTGTTTGCACTGAGTTCCTATCCGTTAATAGTACTGCGCTTATCGCGCCCTGAGTTGCGGATAGGTAGATAATCAGTTCTTCCCCTGGTCGGGGTGCTACTAATTTTGGGAGCGCAGCTATTGTTTGTTTTAGCAGCGTGAAAGCCTCCTCTGCTTCTGCGGTCCAGCGAAAATCTCCTTTTTTCGTGCACTTCTTGAGTGTTTTGAAAAGGGGGAGCGACTTATCCGCTGATTTTGAGAGGAACCTGTTTAGTCCCGCCAGCTTTCCGTTCAAGGACTGGACTTCCTTCAGGGTGCGTGGCGAAGGAAGTTGGATGACTGCGTCTGTTTTTTCAGGACACGCTTTAATACCATCTGTTTCTATCAAGTAACCCAAGAACATGCCCTCCGTTGCCCCGAAGGTGCATTTCTTAGGGTTGAGTTTCATGTTGATCTTCCTCAGCGTGCTGAAGGTTTCCTCAATATCCCGCACTATCTCTTCTTCAGTATGGCTTTTGATGACAAGGTCGTCTACGTAGACTTCCAGGTTGCGGCCAACTTGCTTCTCGAATGCGTTGTCCACTAGGCGCTGGTAAGTGGCTCCTGCGTTCTTCAAGCCAAAGGGCATCTTTGTATAACAAAAAACGCCTTGGCTGGTGTGGAAAGCCGTCTTTTCCTCGTCTTCTTCTGCCATCTGAATCTGGTGGTACCCTTTGTATGCGTCCAGAAAGCATTTGAAGGGGTAACCACATAGTGATTCCACTTTCCAGTCTATTTCTGGAAGTGGGTAGCAGTCCTGTGGACATGCCTTATTCAGGTCCGTGAAGTCCACACACATCCTCCAGCTATCATCGCTCTTTTTTACCATTACTGGATTTGAGAGCCAGTCGTGGTAAAAAACTTCGCGCATGATCCCCGCGTCCACCAGTTTGTGCACTTCCTCCAGTATTGCCTTTGCGCGTTTTGGAGCTTGGCCGCGTTTCTTTTGTCGTACCGGAGTATATCCTTGTCGGATGTTTAACTTGTGCTCCGAGATTGACCGCGGTACTCCTGTCATATGTTTTGGCTCCCAGGCGAAGACATCTAAATTCCTTTGGAGGAGTGCGCACACAGCAGTCTTGCCTTTGTCAGACAATGATCCACCCAATGACACCTGTTGTTCAGGATAGTCGGGGTGAATTGCCACCTTAAGGTTTGGGACTTTTGTTGTTTGCTGTGCTGGAGCGGGTGTTGTATCGCTGGTGACCGCGTTGCATTCTCCAGGCGGTGCGGTATTGTTGTAGAGTGTGACGATGCCACCTTCCACCGGGAACTTCATCATTCCATGCGCTGTGGATGGCACTGCGCGTAGAGCAGATATCCCTGGTCTTCCAATGATCCCATTGTATGGCGAATGGGATCTAATCACCATGAAGTTCACCCAGGCTGTGGTTGAGTGCTCATCGCTACCAAGAGTGACTGGTAGCCGTATCTGTCCTATAGGCCATATCTTTTCACCCGCAAAACCAGTTAGTGACATGGTGGCTGGGTTTAGCTGGCGTTTGATATCCGGTCGGAGCCTATTGAAGCAGTGCTCGTACATGATATCCGCAGATGCCCCTCCATCAACATACATGCGGTGGATGTCGTGACCCCCTGCTTGTATCTCAATGATGAGTGGCTCTGCGATTGCGTTGTCCGCAGTCAAGGATGGGAAGGAGATCTTGTTTCCCCATGAGAAACATTGGGTAACCTTCTGCTTGGTGTTACGGTCCCATGATTGTATCATGAAGATCGTTCCTGGCTTATCCTTTGAGGTATCTTTCTTACCCTGAGACCTGCTTTTGTCCTTTCCCTCCTTTATATTTTTAACGAGGTGCTCCAACCTTCCTTCCTTCACCATTTTTTCTATAAATTGGCGTAGTTGGACGCACTCGTTGGTGGTATGGCCTTTTTGGCCGTGGTAGTCACAAAACCCACTACCAGTGCGCTTGTCTTCTGGAGTACGCATTGCTGGTGGTTTTGGAAAATTCGTGCCTTCTGTCGCGAATATCTCTCCTGGGGTTTTCGTTAGCGAGGTGTACTTATTGTGCGCATTGCTGGTGGTTTTGGAAAATTCGCGCCTTTTGTCGCGAATATCTCTCCCGGGGTTTTCGTTAGCGGGGTGTACTTATCATTTCCCCGTTTATTCCTTTCACTGCGGTAACTCCTGTTATGGCTACTACCTTGGTCATTGGATTGTTTCCGGGACTGGTCTTGCGACTTATAAGTCGAGTAGCCTTTTTTGCTGTCCACCGCAGCGGTTTCACCCTGGATGCAGGATCTGGTGCGTTTCATAACTTCGTCGAAAGTCAGCGGTACCCCGTCGAGGAGTTTCTTAATGAGTTCTTGGTTGTTGACCCCATTCATGAAAGCCGAGATCTTTAATATCTCTGGGCACGCTTTAAACTGTATGCACTCGTCTTTGAAACGCTCCACGAAAGCACTCGTGGACTCACCCTGGCGTTGTCTTATCCTGGCGAGATCAACAGGGTTTTTGGCGCACTTTTTCCTCTGGGTGAAGTTTAAGCGGAATGCTTTCCGCATTGTTTCATAGCCATCAATGCTTCTCCGTGGAAGCTTACTAAACCAGGTGCGCGCGTTCCCTACTAATGTTGAGTTGAACATATAGCACCACACAGGTTGTGGCTAGTTTTCGATAGCAGCTGCAGATTCGAAAACTTTTAGGTGATCATCAGGATCACCGGTTCCGTCATATGTTTTCACATTAGTGGGCAAACGCCTTCTTTTGTTCTCGGAGAAGTCGCTGATACGTCTGGTGAACGCATCAATCTTTTGGCGGCGCCAGGGGCGGGAGATGTCCTCGTCCCCGCGACTGCGATGTCTTCTCCTTGATTTCCAGTGGCCCGTTTCTTTTTCCTCGTTCTCCGAGGAGTTGCTTGAAGATGGGCTTCTTCTTTTGCGGTTGTCGCGGCGACTGTCCTCGGAGTCGCTAGAAGGTGGGGTCCTTCTTTTCCTGCGACTGCGCCGACTACCGCTTGAATTCGAACTTGAGGGGTTCTCACTTGGAGAATATTGTTGTCCCCTCAGTCTTTCTTGGGTTCTTCGACCGCCGATTATGTCATGAACGCTACGGCGGCGCCCACTGGTCTCGCTTCCCGAGCGATATTGTCTATCCTCAGGTTCACTGTCTTCCCTCCGCTCCCCGATTCTGTTGAATACCGGTGTTCGACGGGTGTTTCTCTCTCGTCGTTCTCTGCGAGAGGGTGGCGGGGATGCCTCAAGTTCTGAGTCAAAACTGAGTCGAGCCTGAATGCTTTGGTTCGACCTTTTCCTTGCCTCCTCTCGCAAGAGGGAGGTTAGGGATTCGAAATTTTTAGCCACGAACTCGCTTGGAGGTAGCTCGGGTACGACCCCCTCCAGCGCGGATACGTTCGTCCCCGGATTGGGTTCCTGATGTCGCGGAGGTGCTAGTGGTGGCTCCGATGGATTCACCTCCGGCATTGGCTGACCAGGAGTGGTGAACGCGTCGCGTGGTGTTTCCCTCGCGGCAACGGTTATGGTAGGGATCCGGTTGGGTGCCCTTGTGATTGGGATAATTGTCTCTGGGTCCCTTTCCCTAGGTGCGCTGGTTGTTCCAGTGGTTTGCCTGGGATTCTGGTCGTTCTGCGATCTTCCTGTTAGTTGGTCAAGCTGAGTTCGCAACTGACTCATGTTGCTAGTTTTTGTTGTTCTAGTCTTTTTGGAAAGCTCTTAGTGTATGGTCCCACGGATGGCGCCACTTGTTGATACAAAAGTTGGGCGTGGCTTAGCTTGAGTACCAATTCGGGTAAAGTTACTTGAGACCTGCGCACTAAGAAAAACGACAAACACCGTTAGGCTTATCGAGGGATTGTTTCCCCCGATTATCCTCCGGCGTGAGAGTAAGTAATCGTGTTTAGGTTTAAAGCTTGTAGCTTAGGGTTTGGTATCGTACCTGTAGAGGACTGAGGAGGCCTCTATTTATACACACGAAACCCTAGTTGGTTTCGTGTTCCCCAATCTTCGGTATCCGATATCTATCAAAATAATAGAAGATATCGCATACCGGGCAAGTGCCCGTGTCCGGGCTTGGGGCTACGTGGGCCTAGGTGTTAGCTAAACAGTCCACTCGTGGTGGGCTTAAGTATAGTTCTGTATTCGCGGGCCTCGTGGGCTGCAAATATCGTCATAATGGCCCATTCATGATGGGCTTGCGTATTGGATGGGTGCGTGACCCGAATCCATACCATACGTCATCAATGATGAAGCCCAACAAATTATGAAGCCGTTTGAGAGATTTGGACGAGCTTAACTTTGGATAAGCATTTTTTTGAATCCCATTATTTTTGATGGGTCAAAGACAAACAATGTAGTTTTTGAATTTTTTTAAAGAGTAATACACCGTTGGTCCCTAAACTTTCCACGAAACATCACCAGGCACCATAACTTTTTTTTTAGTCGCCTGGAGTCTAAAAGAGAGGTTTTTGAGGCCAAATGCGTCCCTCTGACCATTTTCCCTTGGTCAATGTTCCGTTTTTTTGTTGCCCAATCCCGTTATTCTTGTTAAATGACTATTTTGCCCATATATAAAGTCATACATCTTTCTTTTCCTCACATTTCTCACACACTTCATCTTCTCTCTCTCTCTCTCTCTCTCTCTCTCTCTCTCTCTCCATGTATAAAGTCATCATCTTCTCCTTGTTGTGGCTCTTGGCCTGTGAAGTAGTCTCAACAACTACAAATATCACAAACCACTAACTTTCTCTTTTGGACAGCTAGGTGCTAAAAGAATGGGTAAATTTTATTGTTGGTCCAAATGGGTCGCGTTAGGTTGAACCACAAACATAATTAGTTTACATTATTGAGTTATTTATATAGTTTACCTATGTAATTTGATTACGGAACAATGTCTAGTAAAATGGGTTAGCAGGCAAATGATGCAAGCAACTTTTTCCATCCACATTCCCAATATAGTTTTTGCAACAAAACACAAATAAGTGAAGTCAAAACAAAAGGATAATACGACACCATTATCACTTGTTAAGAAGACGGCTCAAAGGATGTAGCAAGTTCATTAAAGCATACACTTAAACGGCTTTGACTGTCATCACAATGGATCTTCATACTATCTGTTAATTTACTAATGACAATGTTCGCCTCTGCACACAGACTAGAAAAACGTGGTTGAATCATGGCCTTGTTTGAAAAAAAGAACCATGGCTTAAAATCTGAAATCCTTAATATCATATATATCATGTTTAAACCAAATATCAAAAAAAAAAAAAATAAAAAAAAATAAATAAAAAAAAAAAAAATAACCAAACCTATTTAAACAAATACACAATCAGACCATAAAAGACCGAGCTTCAAGCCTTCAAGATATTTATATGAAATAATAACCAATTAACCACATAAAAGACACACTCGATACACTAACAAGCAGATATGTAGATCTCTCGATTTCATGCCACCAAATAGAATAACACAACACGGGGACCACATAAAAGACACACTCTTTTTTATGTTTTAATGGTATTGGAAAGTTCATGGGGGTGGTGGTTGCATTAAAACTACTCATTCTTTTTTCATATATAAATAAGCATAGGTTGGTATTATTGTGAATGTGAATCTGCAGATCAAGTCTCCTTTCATTTGGCTTAGGATATATCTCTAAAAAAGTTGGTATTATTGTTAATGTGAATCTGCAGATTCAAGTCTCCTTTCATTTGGCTTAGGATATATCTCTAAAAAATCTTGTAAGTGTTAGGAATACGTTTTTCCTATTGAAGATTCGGTCACCCCAAGTATTGTTAAGCATCATGTAGCTCGTAGTATTTAATATATTAGTTAGAACGTAGTTTAATATTAGTTAGTATTCGTGGTGTCGGGTCGGGTCTTTTACCCTCTGTCAGCCCGCTCCATAGCCTAGTAGAGGCATTCATCCACCTTGTAAGTATAAATACCCTCTCACCACCAAGGGAGAGGGTTGGACCTTTCACATAGTTAATGTATTATTTCATGTGTTTCTCTCTCTAAAAGGCTCCCAACTCTCTATTTCTCTCTCTAAACTTCTTCTTCTTCTTTTCTTCTCCTTTAATTCGATCCAAACCACAAAGACCATACATGTTATGATTTAGTGTATCCTACAATTGGTATCAAGAGCCATGGTTTCATCTTAGGGCTTTGGATTCATTGATTTTGGTTGGTTTTTGTGGTTGTTCTTGGTTAGAATAGTTTTTCTTGAATAACACCTTGGTTTGATCTTTGTAGTGTAATATGATGTGTTATGGTTGTACTTTCGTGCTTAGTAGTGTTATAGTTACATAGTTCTTGAGTTGGAATAGTCATATCCTTCATTGGTGTGGTGGTGTGAAGATTTTTAGGCGTTTTTCATCTTAGCGATTAAGTCTTCTGTTGGGTGTTCTTGGTAGCGATTAAGTACGACTGGATAGCGATTAAGTGTTAGAGATTAAGTGGGATTACTTTATTTGGACAACCAGACAAATCGCTAGATAGCGACTGGTTTGGATTCTTCTGAATAGCGATTAGTACTGTCTGTCTTCTTGTGGTTAGCGATTAACTAAACACCAGCGATTAGCTTTCTAGCGATTAGCTGTGTTTAGCGATTAGAACTGTTCAGCGATTAGATCTCACCAGCGATTAAGTCCATATTAGCGTTTAACTAAATTCAGCGATTAGCTTTTTAGCGATTGGCTGCATTTAGCGATTACCTCTTCCTGCGATTAACTTTGGGTCAGCGATTACTTTGGGTCAGCGATTAACTTTGGGTTAGCGATTAACTTTGGGCCTGCGATTATCTTTGGATAGCGATTAGTTTCCTCTTCAGCGATTAACTTTTGGACTTGTGGTAGTTTTAGCGATTTGCTCAGTTTGAGATTACTTTGATTTGTTGACTACTTGTGTTCCGGGAATCGTTGTAACTTAAGTCGTTTCGATTAATTTGAGTGTGATTTGACGTTGTGAGTTAATTCTTACGGCTTGACTTATCACAATCGAATATATTGTCACTTGACTTGGCTCGACTTGATTCTCAGCACAAATTGTGACTTATTTAAGCTCTCATTCTAAGTCTATTTTGCCTACTACGTCTTTCGGTTTTCTCTGGTGACTTTAGTAAAATCCCGGGAAAGAATAGATTTCTCGGTTTAAGTCTCGAGTTGTAAAATCCCGTTTAAGACTACACCAAGACAACTACGGCTTCAATTGATGACATCCAAGCTGCTGGGTCCGATACTCGACCTCCTATGCTCGACAGAACAGACTATGAGTCATGGTCCCAAAGAATACGTTTGTATTGTCAAGGCAAGGAAAATGGGGAGAACATTCTAAGATCGATTGACGAAGGACCATTTCAAATGGGTACTACCAGAGATGTTATCTCAACTAGTGAAGATGGAACAGTCACCTTTGGAATTGACAGACCTCGTACTTACAATGACCTTAACGAAGCTGAAAAGAAACGCTATGATGCTGATATCCGAGCTTCCAACATTGTGATACAAGGGTTACCCAAGGACATCTACAAACTCATTAACTTCAACACTGAGGCCAAAGCCGTTTGGGACAATGTCAAAATGCTGCTTGCTGGTTCGGAACTTACTAAAGAAGATCGTGAGTCTCAGTTGTATGATGAATTCGAGCACTTCAAGATGAATCCCGGTGAAAACATCACTGACTGCTATGTCAGATTCCACAAGCTTGTGAATGACATGAGAATGATCAGAATGACAATGCCCAACATCCAACTCAACTCAAAGTTTGTTAACAACATGTCACCAGAATGGGATCGGTTTGTCAGAGCTGTGAAGCTAAACAAAGGACTCAGAAACACCAACTATGATCAACTCTATGCTTACCTACAACAACATGAGAAGCATGCTATGTATGATCGTCAGCTGAGAGAAAAGTTTAATCCCTCAAATGACCCTCTCGCTCTCATCTCCAGTATTCAGGGACTCAACCAATCCTCAATTGATTCAATCAGTCACCCTACTGCACAAGCAACACATAATCAGTCAGTCCCTGGCCAATCATCCATGCAATCATCAAAAGTCAGGAATAATCAACAAGACTCTGGGAACTCTCACATTGACAAAAGGATTGATAATCTCTCCAACCAAGTCTCACTGTTGGTTCAACATTTCAGGAGTGCACTTCCACAAACCAACAACCAACTCAGAACTTCATCTAACCCACGTAATCTTGCTGTCGTGGAAGATGGGCGTATTGTGGTTCAAGGAAGACAAAATGTCTGGGGAAATGCTCAGAATAGGATGGGGAATGCCAATCAAGGGCAGGGAAGACAACCTNGGAGTATCGACCAAGGGGGAGCATGTGGATGATCAACCAGTTCAGGATCTAGCTCTCAATGACCCAAACATCTTCCAGGCAGAAGATTGTGATGCTTTTGATTCTGATGTTGATGATGAGCCCACTGCGCCGACCATCTTCATGGCCAATCTATCATCTGTTGTCACATCACCGCAACAATCTGGTTCCCCTAATTCATCCATCATATCTGAGGTACTAAAATTATATGACACATACGAGACATGTGATGTACCTAAGATTCTCAATGAAGTACATCAAACTAATGTTGTCATGCCAGATGATGTTAATTTGGAAAACATCAATGTTTCCTTAAGTCAACAACATGTGGATCACAACAAAGAATCTGATGTACCTAATCGAGCATCTTCTGTTGTATGTGATAATAATGTGATGCATGAACAAAGAATTCATAACAAAGTACAACAAACGAACGTTGTGGAATCAAATATTGCTGATATGGGAAATAGCAATGTTATCCCATATGAACAATATGTAAGACACAACGTCGAGTCTGTTGTACCAAGCGATTAATCCTCTGTTGATGTAACACCCCTAACTCAAATATGGAAGCTATCGTGCTGGGGGTATTACGAAAATAGAAACCAGGCACATTTATAGTAAACGACCACAACTCGGGACGTTTGAAATGTGACCAAAACATATCATTCGATTTACAAACCGTTTAGAGTACAAGTACTCTTTAGTCAAAGTTGCAGCGGAAAAGTAAATAGAGTTTGCAGTGGAAAAATAAACAAAGTATAGCAGCGGAAATGTAAAAGACACAAAA
>LBNU01005942.1:26344-55992 GCA_014162995.1 Artemisia annua | reverse complement strand
TACACCTCGAGCTATTATCAATGACCGTGGAACTCATTTTTGTAATGACCAATTTTCAAAAGTTATGTCCAAATATGGTGTTACCCATCGACTTAGTACCGCTTATCATCCTCAAACTAGTGGTCAAGTCGAGGTGTCGAATCGTGGTTTAAAAAGGATTTTGGAAAGGACCGTGGGTGAGAATCGTTCTTCTTGGTCGGACAAGTTAGATGATACACTCTGGGCCTTCCGCACAGCTTATAAAACACCAATTGGTTGTACCCCTTACAAGCTTGTGTATGGAAAGGCATGTCATCTTCCGATTGAGCTAGAGCATCGAGCCTACTGGGCCCTAAAACATGTGAATTATGATTTAAAAACCGCGGGTGATCACCGAAAAATCCAGTTGAATGAATTGAATGAACTCCGAGATCAAGCTTATGAAAATTCTTTGATTTATAATGAGAAAAAAAAACGGATTCATGATTCAAAAATCAAAAATCGTGTTTTTAATATCGGTGATCAAGTTTTGCTTTTTAACTCAAGGTTAAAAATATTTTCTGGGAAGCTTAAGTCCCGTTGGTCTGGACCGTTTACCGTTGCCCAAGTTTTTCCATATGGCACAATTGAACTTTCTCAACAAAATGGGCCAAATTTCAAGGTAAACGGTCATCGTTTGAAACATTACTTTGGAGGGGATATACCATCTTTGGTTATCCCGGATCTCCAGACTTTTACCAAGGACAACTAATTCGGGAATCGAGTCAAGCTAAGTGACTCGGTGACCAAAAACAAAGCGCTTCGTGGGAGGCACCCCATGCTTATCCATCTATGTTTCCTAGTTTCTAATAAGTAACGAGAGGAGGGCGAACTCTTCTAATCTTGTGTTTGCTTGGTTGTTTGTGTTTGTGCAGGATTTCCCTAGTTCATGATGACTCTCGTGCTCGTGGTTCATCTCATCTCCACTCGAGTCCCATGTCTTGATGCTTGCTTGGAAATCACTATATCCAAATCTTATCGACTAATGGTATCTTTGGCATACTTAATAAACGGCCTTAGAATTATTGATAGGATTACCCTTACCTTTGAAACATTGAGGACAATGTTTATCTTTAGTCTGGGGGGGTGAATCTTCGATTTGATTGACCTAGCACTTTCACCATTGTCGTTTACTTACGCAACCCCGTTTTTCCTCAAAAACCAAAAAAAAAATTGAAAAAATTTGAAAAATTCCAAAGAAAAAATTAAAAAAAATTAAAAAATTATACAAAAATAGAATAAAAAGTTTTGACACCGCGTTTGACTTTCCTACTAGGTAAGAGTGAGAATAAAAATTTTGACTTGATCCGGGCGTGTTGAGCCCTAGCTTGTTCCCTTAACCAATGATGATCACAAAAGCTTTTGCTAGTTTTGTACACAAGGAGCTACTCTTTTGTCGGCTCCCGTACTTGACTTTATATATGCGTGGCTTGATTATGGCCAAGCATTCGCGGATCTCATTATTTGGGATTTTAAATTTGCGAAGAACGAGAAATGATAGAGTTTCTTTAGAAGTTAGATGAGCATAGAGTAGTTGGATCTCTTTAAAGCTCATCGAAGGTACTCAGGTCTTTTTGTTCCCACAAAATTGCTTCACCCCATATCTGTGCAAAATAATTAAGGATGTTAGGTTTAGCCGATGAGTAGTTCTTTATCTTCTTAAGAGAATCTTTGCTTGGGAAATTGGGTACACATCATGGATACACGCCATTATCTCGAGTTGTATTGTATATCGTTGAATAAGCGTAGTACGCATGAGGTTTCGGAGACTACCCTAAACCCGTTGTTATGTATGAGCTAAGTGCTTTAAGACTTCGGATGAGATCGGGCCTTGGATCCTAGATTCCAACCCTAGCAGTTGGGCGTAAGGTCTTGGATTGAAACGGAAGTTCGGAGTTGAGAAGTTACTAAGGCAAGAAAAAAAGTGGAAAAAGCTAAAAGAAATCAAAAGAAAGAATAAGAGATCGATGTTTAGATTTATGGATTATGTGCTTAAGTGTTAAGACTAAAGTTGGTCGCGCGTGAGGTGCATGTTACGATCCTAGATCTGACGCATGAGGTGCACGTGAAATGTACTCGCCAACTTATGTCTATTTTTGATGTATTCCAAAGTCTTTGTATGTATCCAGTATCCGTGATGTGGACCACATTTCTCTTGCAGACCTTCTTAAGGGAAGATCGATAACTACTTAGCGTATGAATTTGGTATCTTTATCGGACTAAAAACTATGAAACGAGGTGCTTATGAAGAAATTCATTTCTCTCACAAAAATAAAATAATGAGATACAAAAATAGGAAAATGGGAGCAGGAGGTACACGAGTAACTTCCATGAGTAGCGTTGGCGTCTAACTTGTAATTAAACAATGATCCGTTTTTACGCTTAGTTTGGGAGCTTGTGAAAAATCAGGGACGATGAATTTTATCCAATCGGTCACTTTTCTATGAATCGTGTTCTCGCTCTATGACCCTAAATCGTTATTGAAAGATAATGAAAGTCAAGCACACCGTCATAAGCTAAAGTAGTGTAATATATGATGTACATAGCCAAAAATGGAAAACCGGGGCGTTTTAGGGAATAAATGATTTCGTATTTCTTTTGAACGTTTTGCTACTTTTCAAAGTTAGTAAAGAGAAGTGTGAAATTATTTACCTTTGAGGCGTGATGTGATTACATTGCGTGAGGACACGCAATACCTTAGTCTGGGGGATTTTGGTATATGCTTATTCACATACCTTTTATTCACCATTTTTAGGCTCTATAAGACCAAAAACTAACGTTGAACGCCAAAGATATCGTGTTTTTGTGTTTGTGACTGTGCAGGTAAGGATATTGCAAAAACAACATAGAAATCAACCAAAAAGCCTAAAACGAGCACGAGATGTGGAAAAGAGTCTAAAGTGAAGCCAAAGATGAAATTTACTTAAGAAAAGCCCGTGACGACGCATTTATTCCTTAAAGGCTCAAGAAAATAAAAGAGACGCTTAATCGAAGATCAAAGATATTTATCACGATAAGCTTCCCAAATTCGAGCAAGTGATCACTTTTACATCGTTGAAGACTTTTTGAGAACACGTCAACACGCTACCTCAAGTTACAAGGGCTTAAGTTTAATTCTTAGAAAGTTTAGTAGCTTTGTAATGGAAGTTTATGTGTAGTTTTCATGAAATGTAAAAGACTAGGGGGCTAAGTGTACACGATGTAAAGAAGGGAAGCTTCCTTGCTCCCTTAAATACCACCCCCTAGCCTCAAAAATGGTTGTCTTATTTTTGTGTCTAGTTAGTTTTTTAGTGAGTCTTAGCTTATTATTGTTTCTTGGTTTTGGTGTCGTGGCTTATTGGTAGCTTATTTAGTGTCTTAAACTTGTCCCTTATTAAGTTTTTATTGGATTTAATTAGATTTAATCGTTGGTTTCAAGTAAAAAAGTTTCCAGCACGTTTTTTTGGTCTTAGTGAGTAGGTTTATTAAGGTTTAGCGAGTATCGTTTTTCAATTTGTTTTCAGCGAGTATGCTGCTTGGTCTAGCGAGTAAGGCTAGAATCTATTGCGAGTATCAAGTGTTCATTTTGTCTAGCGAGTATCATTTATTTTTTTCTTAGCGAGTATCGTTTTTTGTTAGCGAGTTTGGAACCTGTTTTAGCGAGTATCAACATTTTCTATAGCGAGTATCAAAAAGTTCTTGCGAGTATCATTTAAAGTTAGCGAGTTTGGTGTCTTTTTTTTTTCTAGCGAGTTTGTTTTTCGAATAATAGCGAGTATCAAGCTAATATAGCGAGTATGGGTGTAAGATTTCAGCGAGTATGGTCTTTACATTTCATAGCGAGTATCAAAATTAGTTTTGCAAGTTTCGTCCTGAGTCTTTAGCAAGTTTGAGTACTTATTTGGTGTCAAGTCTTATTATTTCTTTCTAGTTCTTTTGTGTCGAGTCTAATTGTTTATCAAGCCGGGCTTGGCTTTTATTTACCTCATCGTCTTAACGAGTGAGGTTTTATTCTACTTAGTTCTAAACGACACTCCGTCGAAATTTCTTTAAAACCTTTTTAGTTTTATTTTAACTTAGTCAACTTTATTTTCACATGAGTTTAAGTTTTATTACGTTTTATCTTTTATCATTTCTTTAGTTTAATTTTTCTTTTCGTTAATTAAAAACAAAACACCAAAAACATTTTACTTTTTACTTTCTTTTATATTTTGTAGATTTAACTTTATTTCTCTTTCGTTTAATTTAGACTTATGTTTTCGTTTCTTGTTCAACTTATTTCTTTTAAACTCGTATTTTATTTCATTTAAGTTTTAAACAAGTCTTCGTAGTATAAACAAAAACCAAATCTCATCTTTTAAACCAATTCATCTCACATAACTCACGACTCGAGTGACAAGATCAATTCAACCCTCGTTGGGACAACGATCCGTGGTTTACAAGCTTGCTTGCTTAGACCGCAACGATCAAACATCAATAGTCATTTAATTTTAACTTTCTTAGATGGGCCATAATAAGGCACTTAAGACCTAGTCTTGGGATATCGAAGACGTGTCCTCCTTGCTACCAAGGGTCCCAAACGACGCATTTAACATGGCAAATTTGCAATGCCAAGACCGTGTCGGGAGAGGAAAAAAGCAAGCCTCAACAGTAAAAGATGTAGCCGTTTGGCACATTTATATAAAAAAAATTCTTTTAAAATTTTATTAATTTTATCCGTATAGATACAATACTCTTCATTTTCATTCACACTTTCATACACATTCTTTCTTATACACTCTACACTTCTCATCCAAAACAAATGGTATCCAAACATTTTTTTAACATCCTCGGATGAAGAAGAAGAAGTCAGTAGTATCAAGCTAAACTTTATAAAAGTGGCGACGACATACTATATGATATCAAGCTTTCAATTCTAGAATCCCCAAAACCCCGACACCAACAAACACTAGAGACTGTTGAGGTGCTCATGATCATCTAATGGCCGCTTACTTTTCTCAAAACTCAATGTATGATGAAAGATTATTCCGTAAGCGGTTTAAAATGAGCTGATCATTATTCGCACGCATTGTTCAGGAAATAACTGATAATTCGCCATATTTTCAACAAAGTAGTGATTGTACGGAAAGAGTTGGCATCTCCCCATTGATGAAGTGTACATATGCAATTCGTCAATTTGCATATGGCTCCAATCCTAAGAAAACTTCTCGTGATGCTCTCCAAGCTTTCTGTAAAGCTACTATGGACTTATATGGAGACGAGTTTTTGTGAAGTGTTGGGTTCATTCAGTACCCAAGTGCCCTCAAACAAGTATTTGAATAGAGAATATCCTAAGTGTCGCATAACCTTTAACAATATTCAAGTCACTGAGTGAACAGTCACTCAGTGAGTTATCTTCAAGAAGCTTAGGACAAGTCTAAGAAGAAAGACTTTTCATTCATTGAGACGGAACTCAGTGAGTGATACCTAAGAAAAAGAAGAAGGTGATGGGTTTAAGGAGTGATGACAAGCTTGTAAAAAACAAATAATGCATACTTGTGACGTAAATGTTGAATGTTAACCATCTGAAATCAGTTGAACCAAAAACAATTGTTTTCAATTTTCAATTCCTATCATGCTTTCGTTGATTAACTTGGATTCTATATAATGTTAACCGAATGAAATAATTGAAAATACAAAAACCAACAAACCTGATATCGGAAGGCCTTTTCAACCTCACAAATGTGGCCGACATCAATTGCATCCACAACCTTCACATCATACACGTACTTCAAATCACAACAATCCTAAAAGCTAAAAATATTAGAACTATTACTCACTTCTTAATGCATATCGTTTACTTAGCAGACAATGGGCACATGCTTACCAGCAACCTACTTCATGTATCTATTGAGTAACTATACAACTAATCCAATTCTTATTATCATACACTAATATTACAGCAGTGTATGCAAAAGTGTATTTTTATGCACTCGACTCATATAAGAAATAACATAAGAAAAAAGAATAGCTTACCTCATCTAACTACGCGCTTTATGCTACTTCTGGAATTTCTCAACAACCGATAATCCCAATTCCTATTCAATACGTGCAGGAGTTGAAGAATCAAAATGAGCTTCCTCAAAATTCCAAGTACTTTTTGGTTGAAGAGTTTAGTTATTTTGAATTTCAAAGAACAAAAAATGAGGCTTAAACAAGGCTACAAATAAGGCCCTTTTAAGTTCAATTAGCGGTTTTTATTATTACTCCATTTTCTATATACAAACTTGCATGAAAGTAGGTACAGTAAATAATAACATTATTATTTCCTCAACGTTCAATTTTGTTGCTGCAATTGAATGCTTTGCTTACCAAAGTTTGAGAGCTTCATAAGACGATCCGTAGCCCCACCACCCGGCTCACTTGTAACCACTGCTTCAAACCCAGTCGGCATCTTAACAGCCTCATCACCGTCACTTATTCAAATAATCTGCACAATATAAGTTTAACAATTAGGACAAACGATTTTAACAAACACAAAAAATCATACCTCTTTAAGATTGCTATTTTTCTGATGACAACTGAAAAAATAAATAAATAAAAAATAAATAATAGTAAACCCTAATTGTCCTCATCACCATCTTCAGCAAGGTACGTCCCCAATAATCACCTCTAAACAAAACCAAACACTGTGAAAAAAAAAACATAACATAAATCGACCAACAGAAAGAAATAATTTATAACACAAACCATTTACCTGCAATTCATTATTCACACTAAAATCCTAAAAAGGTTTTTTATAAAAATTAAATCTTCTAAACAAAAAGCGAATTAATAAAGTTACTTGCCCTCATAGAAACCCATAAAAAAAACTTGATTATCAAGAGAGATTTCTGATCTAGGTATGTTGTTTATGAGGTTTGGGAAGAGGAAGATTATGGTGTCTGTGTTTATGAGGTTCGCGAAATATGATTGATAGATCTTCTTCACTAATTTAATGGATGGATCATTCATTTGTGTTTGCTAGTTAACTGAACTAATTAGCGAAAATAATTGATTGAATTGATAATTAGGGTTGTGTTTTGTAGTGGTTTGGGAATTTGGGTATTTTTTGGAATTTGATATTCATTAAAGAATGTGTGTTGCCTTTTAAGATCATACGTGATTATGTGTTTCTGGGAAAATGACGGAAGATTCTAGCAAATGCTAGATATGTTACAAACAGTTTTCGCTACAGTGACCAAAATACATGATATGTGAACGGAAAACGGGGTGCACTGTTACTAAGGAACTGTAGCAGGCACCCCTCATTAGCTAAACTCACCTATGATACAATGGCACGTGTACAATTTAAAATAAATTAGCATTGAACAACCAATAAGGTTACAGATTTAGTTCATAATTATCCCGTAATACAAATGCATTGTACCCCGTTTACAAACGCCTTTTAGTATATAGAATAATTAATTTGGGATAAACAAAAAATTAAGATGTAAAACATAATTGGGACCGAGCAGGCTGGATTTGACTATGGGCCTCATGGGCACGGCCAAGGGCAGCCCAAGAGAGGGGGCTTCAATTTAATGGTTCATGTCTATGTATACTAGATTCATTTAAAGGCTTTAAGCCCATTATAATACAAAGCACACTACTTTATTTGATACTAAACCTACGTACAACACATGATTAATTCAAAATAGGATTTATAGGATCAGTAAAAAGGAACGAAACAATTGCACAAGTACATGACAGTTTTCCTGATTTACCGTTTACAAATCACCATTAGTCCATCACATCTAGAGAGAATTTATTAATTGTGGTTACAGGAATTAAGAGTGAGTGTTTGGCTGTTTGGTAGGAGTGAATCGTAAAGAATGAAAATATGATTGAGAATGAGAATGCCGAGAAAGAGAATTGTCTTAAATATAAGTAATCAATTTCATTGTTTGGTACAAAGATAGAATCAACGTAAGATATGTGCTCGATATTAGATTCTCATGTTTG
The DNA here is from genome assembly GCA_014162995.1 of Artemisia annua. NCBI lineage: Eukaryota > Viridiplantae > Streptophyta > Magnoliopsida > Asterales > Asteraceae > Artemisia > Artemisia annua. The sequence continues at coordinate 48,012 of LBNU01005942.1, read as the reverse complement.
GTTACATTACATAATGAAATGAAGAGATGAGATCAATATAGATCTCATATTTGCCATAGAACCAATGAACCAATCATAGCCACCCATTTTTATTTTTCACATTTTTTTTAAAATAAAATATCTTACAAACGGTAAATCTTCAAGCTACAAAAAAAAAATACAATCGCGACGAGAATTAAATCATCTTTCTATAGATATGCATTGTTATATACTTTCGACGATTTTTTTTTAAAAAAAAATTTCCGCCCAGAAAAATCACATATGATTTGTAAAAATCATATGTGATTCGTTAAAATCAAATCATATATGATTTTTCTGGGCGGAAATTTTGAAAAAAAAATCATCAAAAAAAAAGTTCGTCGAAAGTATATAACAATGTATGTCTATAGAAAGATAATTTAATTCTCGTCGCGATGGTATTTTTTTTGTAGCTTGACAATTTACAGTTTGCGAGATATTTAAGTTTTAAAAAATGGGTAGAAGTTTATTTTTTTACTTTGATAAAAAGATGAGTGGTTAAGATTGCTTGATGGGTTGTATGGTAAAAATTGAATCTATAAAGAACTTTTGGCATGAAATGAACATGAACACGTTCTTCACCATCACATTCTTCATCATCATCAAGAATCATAACAAAAGTATATTTTCGTTACTCAACTCCACTTGCAAAGGTTTACTAAATATGAATAAACGAACCCAATTATAAAAGAGAATCAAATGATGCATCGTTTGAAAATAAAAACAAATGCAACTATTAATAACTGATTTTCGATTCAATAAATTACGAATTTTCAAAAGCTAGGTATAAAGGTAATAGAATCTCGATGCAGTTATCTATCAAGAGCTTGCATTCAAAATTACAATCTTTAACGTGAATATATTGATTAACATGAGATTCAAAGAAAATGGGTTTGGTAAAATTAATCTTTAATTGTAATGGTGATTTAATAATCATGCAAATTGATGGCGTATAGTCCCCATTCGGGTCACGAACCCGATTGGTAAACAATACTAATGTTTAAGCCCTCCACGTGTGGGCCGCCATAACGATAACTGGACTACCAGTTAGACGGTTTGGGCCTACAAGGCCCAAGCCCAAAGTTATTAATGGATTGGATATGGAATATCTCCTAAATAAAGGAGATAGATACCAAATATCCGATATCGGCGAATACGCCGAAGAGTGAGGAGCACGAAACCTTATCGGTTACGTGTATATAAATAGGGCATCATAGCTCTCGTCGAAGGTACGACTTACAAAACCCTAAACTCTTCACAACCTTAAATTCGATTACTTACTCTCACGCCGGAGGATAATCGGGGGAGACAATCCCTCGATAAGCCTAACGGTGTTTGTTGCTTTCTTATTGCGCAGGTCCCCAAGCATTATTATCTAATTGATACGAGAACAGGAACCCAAACAAGGAACGCCCTACTTTTGTATCAACAAGTGGCGCCATCCGTGGGACCCTACACTAAGAACTAGGATGACGAAACACAAAAACACAAGTCAGCGGACTCCGCAGATGGACAAGACACGCGGTGACCCTCCAAGAAGGAACTACCCAGATCTGACCCTTAGGCAAACCACTGGGACAACCAGTGCGCCTGGTCAACAAGAATTGGAACCAACCCCAATCATCCCAACAGTGGAGTTGCCCGCTGCAACAACTCAAACCACCACGGTGGTCCCAAACACTGATGATCTCCAGCGAAACCTTTTCAACACTCCCCATCAAACGGTACCCACAGTGAACAACACTGTGCCGCCAGGCGCGCCTAACCGAGATAAGGGGACTGCTCTGGAGGAAAATATCGTTGCGCTGGAAGAAGATACTCAGGAGTCAACGTTAAAAAATTTTGTATCCAAAAATTACGAAACATTGACCAATCTCCTCTAAGAGGAGGCAAGGAGAAGGCTGAGCCAGAACTTACACGCTCGGTCTGACTTCAATGGAACATCTCCACCGCGTTACCTAGAGCGCGAGCATAACGAGAGGCGCACCGATGTCCACTCTAGACTCGGTACACCATCTAATTCGCAGTACTCGGAGGAATACGAGGGTAATGGGCGACGCACTAACGTCCACTCTAGGCTAGGTAGTCGCAGAGTCCACGATAGGCTCGGACCACGGCGCTCACCAAGCGAAGGCTCTTCTAGATCTGGAAGCAGAAGAGCTTACGACAAACCTGGGAAATGATTTTTCCCAAGCGAAAGCCCTTTTAGCTCGGACTCCGATGAAAAATGGCGCAAGCGCCGTAAAAGAAGCGATTCTTCCTCTAGCAGCTCCTCGGACAACGAGGATAAAGAAACGGGACACTGGAAGTCCAGAGGAAGACGTCGCGAGGAAGAGGACGAGGACATATCCCTTCCTTGGCGTCGCCAAAAGGTTGATGCGTTCTCAAAGCGCATCAGCGATTATTCAGACAACAAGAAAAGGCGCATGCCTTCCAATGTTAAAACATATAATGGAACGGGTGACCCTGATGATCACCTAAAAATTTTCGAATCCACTGCTGGCATCGAAAATTGGCCACAACCTGTGTGGTGCCATATGTTTAATTCCACATTGGTAGGGAATGCGCGAACTTGGTTCAGCAAACTTCCACGAAGAAGTATAAAGGGGTATGAAGAGTTGCGGAAAGCATTCCGTTTGAACTTCACACAAAGAAAGAAGTGCGCTAAGGACCCAGTAGAATTGGCCAGAATTAAACAGCGCCAAGGGGAATCCACGAGCGCCTTCATGGAGCGCTTCAAAGACGAATGCATACACGTCAAGTCGTGTCCTGAAATACTAGAAATTTCAGGATTCATGAACGGGATTAACAACCAAGACCTTATCAAAAAATTAAATGATAAAGTTCCCCAAACCTTCGATGAACTAATGAAGCGCACAAGGTCTTTCATTCAAGGAGAAGTCGCCGTCGCAGATAGCAAGAAAGGATACTCGAACTACAGACCGCAAGAACAGTCAAGGAGACAATCCAATGACCATGGCGGCAATCGTAACAAAGGCTATCGCAATGATGGAGGCGCACGGGGGAACAAAAAGTATACCCCGTTGACAAAAACTCCTAGAGAGATATTCGCAACAGAGGGAGCAAATTTTCCCAAACCCCCACCAATGCGCACTCCAGAAGGAAAGCGCACAGGGAATGGGTACTGCGATTATCATGGACAGAAAGGCCACACAACGAATGAGTGCGTCCAGCTACGCCAACTAATTGATAAATTAGTAAAAGAAGGCAGGATGGACCACTTAGTCAAGAACATTAAAGAAGGGAAGGATAAGCAAAGAACTGGAGATAAAAAAGAACCACCTAAAGACAAGGCAGACACAATTTACATGATACAATCATGGCAACGCAAAGTCAAGCAAAAGGTCAGCCAGAGGTTCTCTCCTAACGATGAAATTTCTTTCCCTAAGTTGACTGCGGACAACGCAGTGGCAGAGCCACTCACCATTGAAATATATGCGGGGGGTCACAATATCCACCGAATGTATGTTGATGGAGGAGCATCCGCGGAAATAATGTACGAACATTGTTTCAAGAGACTACGACCGGAGATACAAAATCAATTTATCCCCGCCTCATCATCGTTAACAGGCTTCACGGGAGAAAAAATATGGCCAATAGGACAACTACGGCTGCTAGTTACGGTCGGCAACAAGGAGCACTCCACAAAAGCATGGATGACCTTTATGGTGATTAGATCTCCCTGGCCATATAATGGCATCATCAGAAGGTCAGGAATATCAGCCCTCCGCGCGGTACCATCCACGGCACACAGAATGCTAAAATTCCCAGTAGAAGGCGGCATTGTCACCCTCTACAACAACGCTGTGCCTCCCGAGGAATGTAATACGATTACATGTGAAGCAACGAACACTCCAGAACATGGCGCATACAAAATTCCAAACTTGAAAGTGGCAATACACCCTGATTACCCTGAACAACAGGTGTCAATTGGAGGATCGCTGTCGGATAAAGGGAAAGCAGCTGTGTGCGCACTCCTGCAGAAAAACCTGGATGTCTTCGCATGGGAACCAAAGCATATGACTGGTGTACCTAGGTCAATCTCAGAGCATAAGCTGCAAATCCGACAAGGATATCCGCCAATAAGGCAGAAGAAGCATGGCCAGGCCCCAGAGCGCGCGAAAGCCANATAAAGGGAAAGCAGCTGTGTGCGCACTCCTGCAGAAAAACCTGGATGTCTTCGCATGGGAACCAAAGCATATGACTGGTGTACCTAGGTCAATCTCAGAGCATAAGCTGCAAATCCGACAAGGATATCCGCCAATAAGGCAGAAGAAGCATGGCCAGGCCCCAGAGCGCGCGAAAGCCATCCTGGAGGAAGTACACAAGCTTGTGGACCCAGGTATTATGCGAGAAGTCTACTACCATGATTGGCTGTCTAATCCAGTCATGGTAAAAAAGAGCGATGGCAGTTGGCGAATGTGCGTGGACTTCACGGACCTCAACAAAGCATGCCCTCAGGACTGCTACCCACTGCCAGAAATAGACTGGAAAGTGGAATCCTTATGTGGATATCCTTTCAAATGCTTCTTGGATGCATACAAAGGGTACCACCAAATCCAAATGGCTAAGGAAGATGAGGAGAAAACAGCATTTCATACGAGCCAAGGCGTCTATTGTTACACAAAGATGCCTTTCGGGCTAAAGAATGCGGGAGCTACCTACCAGCGCTTGGTAGATAATGCATTCGAAAAGCAAGTGGGTCGCAACCTGGAGGTCTACGTTGATGATTTGGTTATAAAGAGCCATACTGAAGATGAAGTAGTGCGCGATATTGAAGAAACATTCAAAACACTACGGAAAATCAACATGAAGCTAAATCCTAAGAAGTGCACTTTTGGCGCTACAGAAGACATGTTCTTAGGATACTTAATAGAACCAGATGGCATTAAACCATGCCCTGAAAAGACTGAAGGAGTCATACAACTCCCTTCACCGCGCACGCTAAAGGAAGTCCAATCCTTGAATGGAAAGTTGGCCGGTCTAAACAGATTCCTATCCAAGTCAGCGGACAAGTCACTACCACTATTTAAAACACTCAAGAAGTGCACAAAAAAGGGAGACTTTCGCTGGACTACCGAAGCGGAGGAAGCGTTTCAGCAGCTCAAGCAAACAATAGCAGCGCTCCCCAAGTTAGTCGCGCCCCGACCAGGGGAGGAGTTGATAATGTACTTATCCGCAACTCATGGGGCAGTAAGCGCGGTACTATTGACGGATAGGAACTCAGTACAAACACCTGTATACTTCGTCAGCAAGGCGCTTAAGAAAACGGAGATCAACTACAGCCCAATGGAAAAGCTAGTACTGGCGCTGGTATTTGCAGCCAAGAGGCTACGCAGATACTTTCAAGCGCACCCCATAGTGGTTATCACAGACCAACCCAGTCAAAGGGCAAATACTCGCGGATTTCATCATCGAAAAGCCAGAAAGCGAGGATGTAACTCAACCACCCAAGGTGGAACTGCAAGAACCATGGATCCTGTTTACGGACGGATCTTTATGCGTAGACAGTTCAGGCGCAGGCCTTATTCTTACCAATCCAGAAGGAATGGAATTTACATATGCCTTGCGCTTTGAATTCACTGCCACGAACAACGAGGCAGAATACGAAGCCCTAATCACTGGACTACGTATCGCAACACGAATGGGTGTACGCAACCTAGAGGCAAACGTAGATTCCCGATTAGTGGCCAATCAAGTATCAGGAGAATACGAGGCTAAGGAGGAAAACATGATCCAATACCTTGAAAAAACAAAATCCTTAATCCAAGGATTCGACAGATTCACAATTACGCAAGTCCCTACAGGGGAAAACAAGAAAGCAGACGCATTGAGCAAAATTGCGTCTACAAGCTTCACACATCTGTCAAAACAAGTATTGGTAGAAATCCTGAAAGACAAGTCGATCTCCGAGATGGAAGTATCCACAGTGATAGAAGAAGAAGGCCCTACGTGGATGACACCAATCATTGACTTCATTAGCAAGGGCATACTCCCCCAAGAACAGAAGGAAGCTCGAAGAATCTGGCGCACAGTGCAGCGATTCGAGCTTAGAGATGACGTCTTATATAGACGCTCATTCCTACAACCATGGCTTCGGTGCGTTGGACCTCTCCAGGCAGATTATGTACTTCGAGAAATCCATGCGGGCTCATGCAGTATGCACTCAGGACCACGGTCCATTGTAGCGCGCGCCCTAAGGTCTGGATATTATTGGCCAACTATGCACCGTGATGCGCGAGATTTAGTACGGAAGTGCAGCGATTGCCAGGTCCACAGACCCATTCCGCGCCGACCACAACATGAGCTAACACCCATCACATCGCCATGGCCATTCTACAAGTGGGGTATCGACATCGCTGGACCTTTCCCTATCGCCGCAGGTGGATTGAAATTCCTTATTGTGGCAATAGACTACTTTACTAAGTGGATCGAAGCAAAGGCAGTAGCAACCGTAACAGGTAACCAAATAAAACGATTCGTATGGGACAACATAGTATGTCGCTTTGGATTACCTGGTGAAATTATCTCAGATAACGGAAAACAATTCCGTGATAATCTGTTTAAAGATTGGTGCGAACAGCTGAACATCACGCAACACTTTGCGTCGGTAACTCACCCACAAACCAACGGTCTGGTTGAACGCGCGAATAGAAGCCTGGGTGAAGGAATCAAAGCACGCCTGGACAGACACAAAGGAAGATGGGTAGAAGAACTATCACATGTTCTCTGGGCGCACCGAACAACCATCAAGGTTAGCAACGGGGACACTCCCTTCTCTTTGGTCTATGGGACGGAAGCTGTAATACCAGCTGACATTGGAATGCCAACTATCCGTACTGCGGAAGTTAACACTGCTACCAATGATGATAAGCGGCACATAGACTTAGATCTATTGGAAGAGCGACGTGAACGCGCAGCAATACACGAAGAGAAAGCCAAGTCAAGAATGAAAGGATACTATGACGCCAAAGTACGCAGCACTTCATTCAGACCAGGTGACTTCGTATACCGCGAAAACGATTCAAGCCGCGCAGAAGACACTGGTAAGCTAGGACCAAAGTGGGAAGGACCTTACGAGGTCATTGAAGCACTGGGAAAAGGAGCGTACAAGTTGCGCAGTAAGGATGGCCACGACCTACAGCGCACGTGGAACGTCCGCAATCTCAAGAGATGCTACCTTTAGGAAAGGCCACGGCCCAACACGGACATTCACGCACTTTAGAAAGTGCCCCAATAAAGATCCGTGTAATTTTATTTTTGAGTCTTATCTAGATAAGTATTTTCCTTTACAAAACTTGCAAGTATTAATAAAAAATTCGCGGTTTCTAGCTAACTCCGCGACACAATTTCTTTACATTGTCATTTAAATACTGTTTATATTTCAATGTGTTGGTTACATTACCTTTAGCCTACATGGCGTGCATGCACTAATTAATACCTACGCTGGTAAAAAGGATGAGTTAACCTACTAAATAACTCGTTGAGTAAGAGGGTTGCAAACCCATCAACTTTGGATCACGTATCCTTGTTAAACACCTTGCGCTCAAGACGTTGGCGCAAGTTCCTTACGCACCCCACGAAGGATGCGCGATAGGGCACACTGTGCGCGTTTAACGACTTAGGAAATCAAGACTCTTGATTCCTTTAAGTATAATACGACAAGTAAACTTATAAAAATACATAGATGACTATGATCTCTTTCTTTTCACTAAGTTAGAAAACTCCATACACGACTATGGTCCTTACTTAAGGAAATTCATACATAATTATGATTCTTCTTTTCTAAGCACGCTTAGACACTTAAAAGATATCTTCACGCAAAGATACATGAGTCATGTGCGAACTACGAGTTCAAAAACATAAATACTTAGAAATTATAAAAATAGTAAGTACAAAAGGAACTTTATATATACACGACAAGTTATACAAAAATTTGTTCCTAAACAAAAACTAAGTACAAAATGGCTAAATGCTATATGTACGCCTCAGCTGGCTAGAGCTCCCACTAAGAGCTATCTCCTTTGCATCCTTGAGCCTCTTCAGCAACTCAACATCATCAAAGGAAACGGTGGCCACAGTGACAGGCAGGCCATCGGATCTAGGCAGATGCGCAGCGCCTATGCCGCACAGAATGGCCTTCCCTTTTACGCCTTTCTTCCTGGCGACCCTGGATGCATGAGCAGTTAGAGACCTTTGCAATGATATCTCCTTCTCAAGACGGAAGGGATTCAAAATATCACGCGGCTGAGCAAAAATAGGTACCTTCAACTGCACCACGTCAGGCTTCAAATAGAAGTCCAACTGCTGATCTGCATCCTCCTGTAGATGCCTCGGAAGAGTAAGCCCCGCCATTATTATAACATCTCCTGTAGACCGCGCACCGCGGTCAAAGGGCAAATACTCGCGGATTTCATCATCGAAAAGCCAGAAAGCGAGGATGTAACTCAACCACCCAAGGTGGAACTGCAAGAACCATGGATCCTGTTTACGGACGGATCTTCATGCGTAGATGGTTCAGGCGCAGGCCTTATTCTTACCAATCCAGAAGGAATGAAATTTACATATGCCTTGCGCTTTGAATTCGCTGCCACGAACAACGAGGCAGAATACGAAGCCCTAATCGTTGGACTACGTATCGCAACACGAATGGGTGTACGCAACCTAGAGGCAAACGTAGATTCCCGATTAGTGGCCAATCAAGTATCAGGAGAATACGAGGCTAAGGAGGAAAACATGATCCAATACCTTGAAAAAACAAAATCCTTAATCCAAGGATTCGACAGATTCACAATTACGCAAGTCCCTAGAGGGGAAAACAAGAAAGCAGACGCATTGAGCAAAATTGTGTCTACAAGCTTCGCACATCTATCAAAACAAGTATTGGTAGAAATCCTGAAAGACAAGTCGATCTCCGAGATGGAAGTATCCACAGTGATAGAAGAAGAAGGCCCTACGTGGATGACACCAATCATTGACTTCATTAGCAAGGGCATACTCCCCCAAGAACATAAGGAAGCTCGAAGAATCCGGCGCATAGCGCAGCGATTCGAGCTTAGAGACGACGTCTTATATAGACGCTCATTCCTACAACCATGGCTTAGGTGCGTTGGACCTCTCCAGGCAGATTATGTACTTCGAGAAATCCATGCGGGCTCATGCAGTATGCACTCAGGACCACGGTCCATTGTAGCGCGCGCCCTAAGGTCTGGATATTATTGGCCAACTATGCACCGTGATGCGCGAGATTTGGTACGGAAGTGCAGTGATTGCCAGGTCCACAGACCCATTCCGCGCCGACCACAACATGAGCTAACACCCATCACATCGCCATGGCCATTCTACAAGTGGGGTATCGACATCGCTGGACCTTTCCCTATCGCCGCAGGTGGATTGAAATTCCTTATTGTGGCAATAGACTACTTTACTAAGTGGATCGAAGCAAAGGCAGTAGCAACCGTAACAGGTAACCAAATAAAACGATTCGTATGGGACAACATAGTATGTCGCTTTGGATTACCTGGTGAAATTATCTCAGATAACGGAAAACAATTCCGTGATAACCCGTTTAAAGATTGGTGCGAACAACTGAATATCACGCAACACTTTGCGTCGGTAACTCACCCACAAACCAACGGTCTGGTTGAACGCGCGAATAGAAGCCTGGGTGAAGGAATCAAAGCGCGCCTAGACAGACACAAAGGAAGATGGGTAGAAGAACTATCACATGTTCTCTGGGCGCACCGAACAACCATCAAGGTTAGCAACGGGGACACACCCTTCTCTTTGGTCTATGGGACAGAAGCTGTAATACCAGCTGAAATTGGAATGCCAACTATCCGTACTGCGGAAGTTAACACTGCTACCAATGATGATGAGCGGCGAATAGACTTAGATCTATTGGAAGAGCGACGTGAACGCGCAGCAATACGCGAAGAGAAAGCCAAGTCGAGAATGAAAGGATACTATGATGCCAAAGTACGCAGCACTTCATTCAGACCAGGTGATTTCGTATACCGCGAAAACGACTCAAGCCGCACAGAAGACACTGGTAAGCTAGGACCAAAGTGGGAAGGACCTTACGAGGTCATGGAAGCACTTGGAAAAGGAGTGTACAAGTTGCGCGGTAAGGATGGCCACGAGCTACAGCGCACGTGGAACGTCCGCAATCTCAAGAGATGCTACCTTTAGGAAAGGCCACGGCCCAACATGGACATTCACGCACTTTAGAAAGTGCCCCCAATAAAGATCCATGTAATTTGATATTTTGAGTCTTATCTAGATAAGTATTTTCCTTTACAAAACTTGCAAGTATTAATAAAACATTCGCGGTTTCTAGCTAACTCCGCGACACAATTTCTTTACATTGTCATTTAAATACTGTTTATATTTCAATGTGTTGGTTACATTACCTTTAGCCTACATGGCGTGCATGCACTAATTAATACCCACGCTGGTACAAAGGATGAGTTAACCTACTAAACAACTCGTTGAGTAAGAGGGTTGCAAACCCATCAACTTTGGATCACGAATCCTTGTTAAACACCTTGCGCTCAAGACGTTGGCGCAAGTTCCTTGCGCACCCCACGATGGATGCGCAATAGGGCACACTGTGCGCGTTTAACAACTTAGGAAATCAAGACTCTTGATTCCTTTAAGTATAATACGACAAGTAAACTTATAAAAATACATAGATGACTATGATCTCTTTCTTTTCACTAAGTTAGAAAATTCCATACGCGACTATGGTCCTTACTTAAGGAAATTCATACATAATTATGATTCTTCTTTTCTAAGCACGCTTAGACACTTAAAAGATATCTTCACGCAAAGATACATGAGTCATGTGCGAACTACGAGTTCAAAAACATAAATACTTAGAAATTATAAAAGCACTAAGTACAAACGGAACTTTATATATATACGACAAGTTATACAAAAATTTGTTCCTAAACAAAAACTAAGTACAAAATGGCTAAATGCTATATGTACGCCTCAGCTGGCTAGAGCTCCCACTAAGAGCTATCTCCTTTGCATCCTTGAGCCTCTTCAGCAACTCAGCATCATCAAAGGAAACGGTGGCCACGGTGACAGGCACGCCATCGGATCTAGGCAGATGCGCAGCGCCTATGCCGCACAAAATGGCCTTCCCTTTTACGCCTTTCTTCCTGGCGACCCTGGATGCATGAGCAGTTAGAGACCTTTGCAATGATATCTCCTTCTCAAGACGGAAGGGATTCAAAATGTCACGCGGCTGAGCAAAAATAGGTACCTTCAACTGCGCCACGTCAGGCTTCAAATAGAAGTCCAGCTGCTGATCCGCATCCTCCTGTAGATGCCTTGGAAGAGTAAGCCCCGCCATTATCACATTGATGGGCTGATCCCGATCACGCTCCAAACGCGCGATGTGGGGAAGCTCGAGCTTCTTTAGCCCCTCCATAGCAGCAAGGAGCTCAGCAGGGGCACTCGCCTTGTACCCAGGAGCCTCCGCAAGCGGCACAGTCAGCAACTTGGCCTCAGCAAGCTTGTTTGTGGCCAAGGTCTGCCCGTGCGCAACAGCGCAATCCACCACCTTTCCGAAGGCCGTGGTGACCTCCGGATGCTCCAATGTACACATGGCAGCCAGGCGCAGCCCATGGCCGATCAACCACCTACGAAATAACACAAGTGTTAGTAGGACAGAAAGTCTAAATATATACAAGTTATAAAGAGAAGCAAAGAAGCATTTACTTGCGCTCAGCCACGGACTGAACCATATGTGGGTATAGCTCCTCATCATGTTCGATGCTGAGCTTGCGGAGCTTCTCTTCTTGCATCTTCAGCGCAAGCTCCACCCGACTACGGAACTCCTCAATGTTGGCAAAGTGCTTGCTTCTATTCTGTTGCAAGTACTTCAGCGCCCACAAAGAGTTAACCCTCTGATGGTCTGCAGCAGCACGCTCCTGCTCCAACTCAGCCATCACCGATAGCTTCCCCTCAGCCAGCCTTTGCGCAGACGCCTCTGCGCGCTCCAGTTTAGCCTTGGAGCTCAGCTGCTCAGCTTTAGAGCTTGCTAACTCAGCCTGCACAGCTGCTAACTGCGCCTTCAGGCTGGTAACCTCTTCCTCAAACTGGGAGGAGCGGCTACTTTCACCAGCATGGCTCGCCCTGGCTTGCGCTACCAGCTCGGACTGGCGCGCAGTGATGGAGGCCAGCTCCTCCATCACAGAGTCAAACGACCTTGACTCTTCTCCAATATCCCTTGGTGAATGCGCCCCATCCAGAAAGGGACTCACCTTGGGTGACGCACTTCCATCTAGTGCGCCAATGTCCTCCACATGCTGTTCACTGCACAAAGGATTAAGAAGAAGCATTAGCGTATGAAAAAAAAGTCAAGCATACACAAAATCCTAAGAGATTGCTAACAAATACTTACATGCGGGGAGGAGATGAGGACACGTCCTTCTCATTCTCAGTCATGGATGCGTCTCCTCCAGACTTCTCAACATCCAAACTGCAGAAACGAAAAGACAAGGTTAGGAATAACCTACGGAATTATCAGACTGAAAAGATAAGACAAAATACTCACTTCTTCTGCACCTCAGTAAAAGAGGGACCTTCCTCAGCCTCAGACCGCGGCTTCTTGGAAGATCCTTCACCATCGCCACCAGACGCCCTCTTGCGCGTCAGCTGGAGGCCCTCCTCCATTTCTTCGTCAGACTCTTCCAAATTGATATGCGCTATGTTGGGAGGAGGTTGCGCAGTGTCAGGTCCCTGCTGCACAGGAGGAGCCACCTCCTGCACTGGTGTGGCAACCACCACAGTAGGGGAGCCCTCAGGCTCTGGAACAACCAAGTCTACGACNCACAGATGACTGACACGTGTACTCCACTAACTAGAATCGTGTGGCTGGGACGTGAAACGGTACAATACACGTGGATAGCCTCTCCACTTCCCAAGGTACCTAAATTGCACTTTTTTGGGCTAGATACATCCAACGTGTGTTTTGGCGGTTTAGTTTCGAATTCTTCCCGCGTACGCGTGGGGAATAATTTTGACACGGCTTTAGTCTAGCATCCGCAGGTTTTACCCTGCGCACACTAGACTGGGGGGACATGATGACGTATAGTCCCCATTCGGGTCACGAACCCGATTGGTAAACAATACTAATGTTTTAGCCCACCACGTGTGGGCCGCCATAACGATAACTGGACTACCAGTTAGACGGTTTGGGCCTACAAGGCCCAAGCCCAAAGTTATTAATGGATTGGATATGGAATATCTCCTAAATAAAGGAGATATATACCAAATATCCGATATCGGCGAATACGCCGAAGAGTGAGGAGCACGAAACCTTATCGGTTACGTGTATATAAATAGGGCATCATAGCTCTCGTCGAAGGTACGACTTACAAAACCCTAAACTCTTCACAACCCTAAGTTCGATTACTTACTCTCACGCCGGAGGATAATCGGGGGAGACAATCCCTCGATAAGCCTAACGGTGTTTGTTGCTTTCTTAGTGCGCAGGTCCCCAAGCATTATTATCTAATTGATACGAGAACAGGAACCCAAACAAGGAACGCCCAACTTTTGTATCAACACAAATCGTTAAAAGAAAAACTATGGATAGGTTTGGATTTGGGGATATAATCTATATAATTTTGTTTAGAATGTGCAACTCACGTAATATTGTTCTTTATTTGTATGTTTTTTACTTTTCCAAAGAGCATGAGGTGGGAATGGAGGAGGCGTATTTTCTTGATTATCAGCTTTCGCTACATTTTGAGAAGAATGAGATTCCAACTTTTACCGCCTTATTTCCATTACCACCTAGTACCAAACTAAGGAAGTGATTCTCATTCTCTTTCCACCTTTACCATTCTATCCTACCAAACATCCGTATCAAATGAATAAAGCGTTTTCCTTTCTTCTCTTCATCAATTTTGATCAGGTGATATTGTTCCATACTTATTATTCTTGCTTTAGTAGAATATTATATAATTTTTTTTGGACGGAAATTGTGGCTACATGGCCCCTAGCCCAGAAGGCGTAGCGAGCCCACACAACCAGGTTGAGTCCAGCCCAGAAGGCAATGACACCCTTCCCTTTACGCACGCGGAAGGAAACCCCTATCGCCCTAAACAAGACTCGAACTTGAGACTTTGCCTAGGAGGGTAAAACCTTCATACCTAGCACCCTTCCATACTTATTATTCTTGCTGTAGTAGAATATTATATAATTTACACTCGAGTTTATCGTGTTGCGTCGTTCACAACCTCATGTGCCCAAAATAGGAAAAGAAATAAAATTCAACAAGAATATGAGCGACCTCAACACGGTTCTATGGATGACTTTGTAATTAGAACGAAAAAGAATAATAATAGTGTGGCTGAAAATAATTATGAGATTTACGTTAATATAAATAACGAAAGCTTATAAATTGATGAGGTTAACGCCAATTTGATGATAATGAAAATCCTATAAATAATGAAAATCTAGACAATAATGAGGTTAATTTTAGCGAAGATAATGAAAAACCTATTGAAGAAAATAATGAAAGTCCTCAAAATTGATATGTTGATAGAGTTAATCATTGTTTCTTTTTTTAATTTATTTATTTATTATTATTATTATTATTTTATGTAAGAGTTTGGGATGGTTTCAAAGATAAAAGAGTTACTTGTAAGTAAAGGAGTTGTTAAAGAAACTAATATAAATTACTCAAAAGACAGTTTTGGTAGACACTTTTCTTGTGAATATTATGTACTTAAGTTACGAAATGACGATTCTTATGATAGAAAATGGTAGATTTACTTGAAAGAGCTTGACAAGTATTTTGTTTTTGTTGTAAGTTACTCTATTTAAAACTACTAGATTGATGAGTATGTAAATACTCATCATTTTTACCTAATCTGAACTGACAAAACATCCAAAAACACCCAATAATGCATCAAAATAGTGAAAATATTCCAAAAGTGTGTTTTATATGTTGTAGATGCAAAATGTTTGAAAACAAATGAAAAACGAACAAAGTTTGCACAATTGGCAGTTTCAGTCCCTCAACTTTCACAAATTGTCAAATATAGTCCCTGGATATTTCAAAATATGCAAAATATCATAAAAGGTCCTTGGGGATTCATAAGTTGTCAAAACAAACCCTTTAAACATCAAAAATCACAAATTTACAACTTTGGTCCCCCAAGTTTGAAAAATGTCAAAAATAGTCCTTGGTGAATTTAAAAGTGAAAATAATCAAAAAATAAACCTTGTACTATTCATAAATGACAAAATTGGTCCTTGTGGTAAATTTTTGGAAAATTACAAATTTGGTCCCTCAAGTTTGGAAGATTGACAGATTTGGCCCCTGGAATTTCAAAAGTGGAAAAAGTCAACACAAGTCCTCACACTATTCACAATTGGCAATATTCACCCCTGTGAATACTTTGGAAAAGTTGCAAAATCAGTCCCTTGAAAATTCAGAAATTACACTTTTAATCCTTGGGCTTATTTACACTACAAAACCAAACGGACCAACTTATCCTTAAAATCCAAATCCAACCCAAATACAAAACCAATCCAAATCCTAAACCCCTATTATATACCCAGGCCCATCTCTTTCCCTTGGCCCAATCCCACAACCAGCCCACTTCCCCTTTTTATAAAATAACCAGACCCCCCCGTTCCCACCTTCCCTCTCACCTTCACATCCCACTTGCAGAGACATCACCTCCACCACCCCCACCATCTCCATCACATCCACTGCCCAAACCACTATACCAAACCCTTCACCTCAGCATTAAATGCTGCCACCCCCCAATTGATATAAACAGTCCAAAATCTCTCTCCCATTTTTGGCGCCAAAAACACGTGTATGGCCAAGATGGAGTGAATTTGATCCAGTGGTTGTGGAAATTATTCAGAAACCCTAGAAGACTCCTTGGATGGCTATAAAAGAAGAAGAAACACAGAGATGAAGGACAACTAGTGTAATTTAGCATAATTTAGCTCGTTAAGATAAATTTCAAGTTTTTAGTGTAACAATCAAGCTTTTAAGCATTGTACTAGTTCTTTTCAGTGTATTGTAACTCTTTCTACTTAATCAATTTCAATTCAACAGTTTGTTCTAAGTTTGTGCAATTTCAAATTTTCAAATTTCTCAACTCTGCTTAAAGTTGTTGTAGCTTTGTTTATGGACTCTTAGGCACACATAAGCTCCTAGAAAGCTTATAAAAGCTTTTAGAAACATTAAAACTTAGCCTAGTATCAAAAACAGAAAAATACCAAAAAAATACAGTGAAAATCAAAAATTTGTTGAAGAAGATGATCACAGCTGGAGCAGGGTGAATTTTGGATGGCCTTGGGTTAGTGGTTCTGTGGAGAACCTATAGGATTGGTAAATTTGGTCCTTGGTACTTGTTTCTAAGCTGGAGTGCAATTTGTAAGCTTATACTCAATTTACCATTCCACTCAATCATTAGTTGTTTACTGTTCTATTGTTTAAGTTTATGTTTCTTAGGTATACTTAAGTAGAATTCTAGCTTAAAATCAATAGGTTGTTAATTAGAATTGGTACTTGTTTAAATTTCTCAATTTCACTGCCAAATAGTAACTTGTGGCATACTGTGTATTTGTTGTTAGAACTATTGTTTCTGTGCTTGTTTAGGATTGTTAGATCATAATAAGTAGTTAAGAATCTGTTTAAATATCTCAATCATTGATTTGTGTTGAAAATCAAAAATCTGTTTTTAAGAGGTGTTGTTTGGTTAATCTGTGATTAATGTGATTTAGTGTAATTTGATTGTTGTTCATGCTTGTTATATGTTTCTTTGGTCTAACCTAGGTCTGAGATAACATAAAAACCAGTGGTCATAAGATAAAAAGTCAAGATCATCTTTGATCTCATTTTCATTGTTCACAGTTAAAATTTTCAAGTCCAAATCTCATCATACTTGTTCAAAAGTGGTTAAGATTGTTAGATTTAATCTCATTTAGGTCTAACATAACATAATCAGTAAGAAAATCAAGTTCAAAGTTCATCAAAGTCAAACCTTTAGTGTTTTCATAAAAGTCAAAATCTCAGCATAAAATATTTTTGAATAAACTTTGGATTTAATTTGTGATCTCAATACTTGATATCTGATTCTGTGCTTTTGTAATCTTGTTATTGTGTTGCCAAATTAGTTGTTAGTATTTTTTATAAATTTTAGTTAGCTTGTTTCAGTGCTTAACTTAATGCTTAATTAGACCACTTTTTCAAAACCTTGTCCTGTGCACAGTCCAATTAGCAATATTCATTGGCTTGCACAATCTTTAATAATAGGTTTCAACCCTTGGTTCTTGTGCATTTGTGATGCCATCCTAGGTGGTTTGAAGTGTGTATGCTTGATTATCCATAGTTTGTTCATTTGATAGGGCTGCACATCTCATTTTGTTTGTCTTAAATTAATAAAAGTACTGAGTAGTCTTAAAATTTGATCTCTTTGATTTCTTGTTCTGTGTGATCTAGTGGTTAATTGTTGTTTGATTTGAGTTAGTATAAGTTGTTTGATTCTAGCTTAAACACATTTCACCCTTGTTTCACTCTGCATAATCATTTGGCCTTACAACTTGTGTCTGTGCATAGTAACCTTACTCAGTGTATGCACCCAACTTCTCAAGCAAATTGTGAATTCATTTGTGGACCTTAGGAAGTGCTTATTGGCTTTTTGGAAAGCCCACCTAGCCAGCTTTTTAGAACAACCTTTGGTTTGGACCTTTGATCATTCTTGTGGGCCCCACATAGCCTTGTATTCTGTCCCATTTTACCTTGGTCTGTGTGAAACTGTGGATTGCTTATTTGTGCTTATTGCTTATTCTGTCATATATACCTGTTGATTTTAGTTCATTTAGGCTCACTTAGGTTGTTTATAACTTATTTCATCATTTGTGTTCACTGTGTTGCTCATTTTAAGCTTTTGCATAGCTAGTTTGACCAAAGTCAAACTGCTAATCCATTTAGCATCCCAAAGTGCTTATTTTTGAGAACCAAAAGTTTTGTTTTTACAAAAGTCACTTATTTTCATCCTATAAACTTCTGTCAAAAAGAAAATTCCAAAAATAATCACTTTTTAAGAAAAGTGATAGTTTCTATTTAATATAATTTAGATTTTAATTTTTCTTTTTAAATTTTTATTAAGTACTAATCTGTTTTTATAATTTTCTTAAATTCCTAGTATCTTAAAGTATTTGTATAAATTTTATTAAAATTTTCCCTGTTCATTTAGTATTAACTAAAATTAAAATCAGTTTAATTAATAATTAGTTAATGTTAGTAATTAAATAGTTTTAATAAATTTTTGTTAAACAGTAGTATAATTTTATATTTTTCCTAAGTTCTAAATAATATTTAGCATCTCTGGTAATTTTCTTATTATTTCTACTGTTCATTTGGTAATTCTCAGATTTAATTTTAATTAAAACAGTTTAATTAGAAAAACCATAAAGAAAATAGTTTTAATGTTTAAAATTAATCTCAGATAAATTTTTATAATTTTTCTAGTTTGTATACATTGTTTAGAATCTGTAAAAATTATTTTTGTAATTCTCTCTTTTTATTTTCTAATTTTCTCCTTTTAAATAGTTTAATTAGACTTTAAATATTAATTAAGTTTTTAAAAGATCCACAAAAAGACAAAAATAGTTATTTTTAATTTTTATATTTCTTTTAAGTCATTTTAGATTTTTAGAAATTAATTTTTCAAATTTTTAGTGTAATTTGTAATATTAACCCTTTTTAGATTTGTTATAAATTAGTTTTAATTAAGTTTTTAAATAGTTTTATTAATTTATTAATATTTAAATATTAAAATAATCAAAAAAATATTTTTCTTTTTAATTCAATTTTCTTTTTATTTAAGTTTGTAAAATTTTCATTTTACACCCTTGTAGTTTAGAACTTGTCACTTTTAGTCCCTGTACTTTCCTCAGTTACATTTTTGTTACATATTTGTTATATCTGATTGTTGTGCATTTTAATATTGTTTCATTATCAATTCCAAGCAATCAGTAGTGTAAAAATCAATCCAAATCTTAATCTGGTTACTTTTCCTGATCTCTCTTCCCAAAACGTTTTTCCAAATACAATTTCAATCTCGTCGGGATATAACGACCCGGGGATACACTGTGCTTACACCGGATCATTAATTGATCACTCTCTCCCTCATTTGACTTAGTTGACCACACCTGGTTGACTGGTTAGTTTGGGACGAGTCATAGATCTATAAGTCAATTAGCAAATGAAGGAATAAACAATTGAAAACATCTTAGCAATATTAAAGTTCCATAAAAGTAGTTCTGAGCATATGATTAATTAAAGAACTTTGTCTGAGTTACGAGTGAGGTTAAATACAAATCAAACAATTGATAAAGAGTTGAAAGAACTTATAAAAAAAGATACTACACATTAGAAGAAAGTTTTAACTACAATTAATTTTTTTTTGTTTATTTTTATTTTATTATTATTATTATTTTCAAGGAATGCACAAAAACATCGTTTTAAGTGATCAATGTTAAACTTGTTATTTGAAGTTTATCTCCTCACATTATAACATTTTATTTAATGAATAAAAATATGTGTGGGGATGAGCCGGCCGACTTGACCAGGATCTAAACCCCTAAAAGAAAATGAATTGTTTGTTTACAAGTGGCATATTTCGCTCGGCTCGTCCCGGACATCCAAAATCTTAGGACCGGCCCTGAGACCGAGGGATTACTATTTTAAGTAATGAAAAGATCGATCTTAAGCAATGAAAAGATCGAAATGCGTTTGCACCAGAGATCAATCGCAGAAGCGATAATATTCCCAAACAAGAAAGATTTTTAATCTTTATATGCGTAACCGTCATAACAAACATCTAGTCGATTTGTAGATGTAATTATTTAGGCCTCTGTAGATTTCTTGAGAACAATCATTGCATGTTTATCTATATTTGCATTTTTAAAAAGGATTTAAAAGAGGAACGTCCACGAGTGAAGAGGTATTTATTAACATTCAAAATGGGAATCTTTTACTAGAATTTGATGTAGTATACTCCGTATCGTATACCACGTTGGAACATTGTTGTCAAACACGCTAGGCCTTTGTGAGCAATCGACTAACTTGTACTGCCTCTGTCTCGACATATGCACGCTTTAGAAATGCACAAAATTTGAAAATTTCTCACTAACTACTCTCTTCGCCTTTAAAATAACATCTCATACTCACGAAAATCTCTTTTGATTTATTGAAATGCAAAGTGAGCAAACACTTAAATGAGATATCCTAAAATAAAAATGTAAACGTACTTATACATTTATCTTGAGAGGGAGCGAGAAGTTTTCAATCGGACAAGACGAGGAATATTATCTACATTAGGAGTTTTATATCTAAATATTGATATTTTATGTTTGACATATTGATAAAAGCATAAATATGTTTTGAAACATCATCACAATGTTCAAATGCTTTAAATTGAGAGTAATCGGCGATTATTGACCTTGTTGCGAGTAACCGACAGTTACTCAACTTTAGTCTTATTAACTAATAACTATAGATAGTTTCCCCAAGCTCATGTGGTCGTGATTAACTTTTTCTTCCGTTTGTTATCGGATGTCTTTATCAACAAGTTAGTTATTGCTTTGATGTGTTTATGTTTTTCTTTTCAATTCGATCTTTCACGATTCCGCTGATCAAAATCTGGAAGAGTTTTAGCTGATAGATAGTTGGCTCGAGCCCGTGTGTTGATTAGTGTACATAAGAGTTGTAATTTTTTTTCCTCGTATGTACTCAATACATAGTAGATAATGATGTTAGTTCAATGTCGCGTTTCACTGCATACGTGATTTTTTGACGACCACTTAATTTCAAAAGTTACTAGAAATAACATTACTTAACAACTTACGATGGTGTTATTTTTGGCAATTCTGAAGCACACGTTTACTACGGATATTCAAAATTTTGGTTACAAGTTTATATCGAATTGAAGGTTTGCATATTTATATATTTCGTTTAATTCATTTCAACCATTTCTAGTGTACCTAAACTCTCTCCCTTATGGCTCTCTTTCATTAAGTCGGTGAGGATTGAGTGATCTACTGAAACTCATCTTCGCTAGCCGATAATCATATTTCATTGGTTTTAGCTATAAAAGGCATAAAACTTTTATAAACCCAACAACGTGGGACAACTTCAACTTTCATTTTCGCTTTACAGTTTTATATACGCCTTACTTTGGATAGACAACATCTTATCAACGACAACTTCGGACGTATTTAGCTTTTTGCGAAATTCTTTTAAAAAAGTTACAAATCACCACAAAGTATTAGGTGTACGTATAAATGCATACAATATAACAATAGGTTTTCTTCTATAAATTGTTAGATAGTTTAAGGTGTGTTTTGAATTTTATTTTATTTTTCCAAAAAACATATGTTTAACTTCACTTTTTTTTAATAAAATCATACATTAGTGAGCTCATTTTATTCGCAATTTAAAAATCTATTATTTGGTTCTTTTTTATTAATAAATTGCTAAATATTTGATGGATGAACTTTGTTATATAAAGAAACCGTAAATAGCTCAAAGTACATGCTAATTTTCATAGCGTGCCACATAGTCCGCGACGGGGGGG
>LBNU01005940.1:29069-44539 GCA_014162995.1 Artemisia annua | reverse complement strand
TCACATCAGAGCCGTACCCTCATGATGAATCAAACTCTTTCTTGTCTGTTAAACATGATGATTTGAATACCATTTGTTTTTTGGGTAAAAGTGTTAATTCACCCTGGTAAAATATTGAATACCATTTGTTGTGTAGTACAAGTACTAACACCATGTTTTACTCAAAAACAATTTGTTGCTGTAATTGTTTGTGCTTCAAAAATTATTTTGCACATGACAAAAATTGTTATTTCAAAAGAATTTAACTGGTTTTAAGCTGCAAGCAGTACTTTGGGAAAGTACTGTTTGATCAGCAGTACTTTGAATAAAGTACTTGTTTATTCAAAAGATTTTATACAATTAAGATCATACCAGTATTTTTCAATCATCATCCTTCAAAATTGTCCAATTGATGAACAAATTGATCACCATTAGAGCTGTTTCATCTTCTTTTTCAACTTCCATATCATGATTCAGCATCCTCAGCATTAAATCTCTTGTAAGAGGATATCTCCTTTCTGCCAGCATGTAGATCATTGTACCATCTTCCAGCTCTAAGGCATGAACACCAGCACTTGCAAAGAATCTCCAGCTTAGAATCTCCCATACTTCTTGATTCTTCCAAATATCATCTGTGCTAGTTTCTTCTGTTTCCCACATAGTAGTCAAATCTCCCAGCAATACTAAACCAATTCCATTGAGTGGAATATCTTCAAAATGAGCTTGAATTTGTTGATGTAGATCAAACAAATCCTCTCTGTTTATCAGGTGCAATACATCAACCAGCAGATTGAATGCTCTAAAACTTTCATCTTCTCTATGGAAAACAAAATAATCACCATCTTTTTCTGATTCAATAACCTCTAAATCAGATATCTTTTACTTTGTAGTAGTAACTTCTTCTGACTTAGGAAGCTCAAAATCAACAACTCTTAAGTAATTTCTCAGTTCATCAATAGTATTGGTCCTTAACTCTATAGTAGGCTTAGACTTCTTTGATGACTGTGACCTAGTTGTTATTCTCTTTCTTTTTTTGCTTTCTTCCATTAGCTTCCTTCCTTCTTCAGTATCATAACCAACAATGCCATCTACTTGTCTTTGATATTCAGCTCTGACAGCATCATATAGTTCCTTCATTTGTGAATGATTTAACTTGTTCAGACCCTTGTATCCTTTTCCTTTCAAGTAGCTCATATAAAAATTTCGTTCTTGAGCCTTTGTCATTGATTTCTTTGGTTGAACAGCAGCTTCTTGTCTTTCTTTTTCATACTCAGCATCAAATTCTGCTTGAAGCTTCTTAACAGCTGCTTCACTTTGAGCTTCTTGATAAGCCCTTATCTGCTCCATAGTGAATAATTTCTTTTTCTTTTTCTTCTCTGATTCCACCAGGATTCCTTTTCCTTTATCTTTAGGATCAATTTCTTGAGTAGGATTAGGAGAAGGTTGCAGATCTTGAGGTTGTTCAACTTCAGAAATATTAATACCTCTAGGTCTTGACATATTGAGCATGATCTCAGCAATAGTTTCATCATCACTACTAGAAGGTTTCATGACCTCCTTTTCTTGAACTGGATTAGAAGGACCCACATATTCATCAAAATTTATAGTCCTTGGTGTGACTAAGTGTTGTCTTAGAGTTCCTGGATCAGTACTTTGAACAGCATCTTGTTGAACTTCAACACCAGTAGTTTCCAATCCCAATTCATTATTACCATCTTTTGCTAGAGTATCATCCTCTTGAAGATTTATATGCTCAGTATCTTGATGAAAAACTTGTTCTTCTGATAATGCATGTGGAAGATTAACAGCAGCGTCTTGATCAATAGCATCATTACTTTGATCAGCAGTCTTTTCATCCACAGTCTTTTGATCTGGAACAATATCTTCATCAACAATATCTTCATTTAAATCATCCTTATTACCAGCATCTTCATTCAAATTCACATCTTCCTTATTCCTCCCCAATATGAATGAAGATAGCTTTCTTAGCCTCCTCTTCTTTGACTTAAACTTCTGGAGACCTTCTGAAGAATGTTGAATGAGAGACTTAACCAATTTCTTCAAATTCTTGTACTTCTTTTGAAGATTTGTCAAAGCAGTAGCTTGATCATCATAAGCTCTTTTTAGTCTCTTCAATTCTCTTGTCAAAGCATAATTGTCCATAACATCATCTTTATCAGGTGTATCCTCATCAGCCATCACTCCCTCATCTCCTCCAGATGTCTGATTTCCATCTGTGGAAGTATAATCATTGGGGGTGGGTGGTTGACTAACACCATGAGCTGAGTCATCTAGAGCAGTACCTTGCAGAGAAACAGTCTTTTCTGCAGAAGCAGTCTTTTGAGAGACTTCTTGAACTGGTGAAGAAGCAGTATGTTGTGAAACATCTTCTTCATTAGAAAGTGACTTCTATGATTGTTGAGATGGAGTTGAAGCAGAATCTCCATGTTCAGAAGCATCCTCTAAATCTTCTTGAACAGCATCTCTAACAGCTTGTGCTACCTCCAACATATACGCAGTAAGAGCTGTATCTTGACCAGAAAAGAGAGGACTCTTTGTGGCCATAAAGGTAAACACCTTATCAGGAAGCACAACAACTGGTAAAAATTCTTGAGGCTTAGGAATACCTTCAAGCTGCTTATTCAAAAACACCTGTGTGAACCTAGGATACAGCAAGAATGGAGAATTCTTCTTTATGTGATTAATCATTCCATTTAAAATCATCCAAGAGAAGTTGAATGGCTGATTAGTTGCCAATCCTACCAAAGCAGATGCTATGGTTTTGGGAAATTCATTCCAAGCAGTACTCTTGTTGCATAGACAATGAAGAAGTACATGGATCAAGTACTTCCAATGAGGACTGAATAAGGGTTTGTCAAAGGTGAGTTTTCGAAGTGAACCCTCATATCCAAGATCCCTAAGTGTATCCCAAATAACCTCTTTAGCAAAACAAGCAGTACCTTCTTCATCATTGAACTGAAGGTCTGCTCTTATTTGAGCCTCTGTAATGCGAATATTGCGACCAGCGACCTTAGCAGTGATAAACCAAATATCCAATTCCTCCCATCCAGCAGTAGCAGTAGCCCAAAATTCTTGAATCCAGGGTCCAATCACATCAGGGTTAACCAAAATAGCATAATTGATTGGAGACCCAGCAAGGAAATCAATGATATCATGAAAAGCAACATTGAATTCAGTCTTATCTAAATTGGCTACCATATTGTGACGATTACATGTTGAACGAGCCATTTGTATATGGTTTGTGAAAGTAATTTGTGAAAAACGGCGAAGGTGAAGTGGAAGTTATAATGAAAGAGAAAAGTGCGGTAGGGTTAAGTAAATATGGGTAAGATTTATAAAATCAAATCCCAATAAATACTCAATATTGTTATTTTTATCCCGTATTTCTTTCCAATTTTTTAAATAACAGTTACCATAAATAGTTGACCGTTGAATAGTAACAGTACCTCCACGTCAGCATAGCAGTACTTTCACATAGCCGTTGAGCAGTACTTTCACCATACAGAACCCAATTGCCTATAAAATGACTCTTCATCCATATGAATCTTCATCACAAAATCATCCCAAAAACTTCAATAAACTTCTTATCATCACATAACATTACCATGAGCAAATCACCATTTGTTTACACCTCATCAGATACTGATTCAGATACAGAGATAAAGTATTACTCTGACCCTAGTTCTGATTCTTCAACAGGATGGAGTAGCTATTTTCCTCCTATTTCAACAAGTTCCTCCCAGAGAAATACCAAGAGAAAGGCACCAACTGCTGATCCTCCTACACAACTAGCCAAAGAACTGCCAATTGCTTTGACTCATGCCTTGGAATCTGCAATGAAGAACATGAATTGGTCTGCTCAAGAAGGCCCAAGTGAAAAGCCATCAAAGCCAGAACTTCCTCCAAAGCAAGTGCTGTTCCTTCCATGCCCAAAGATGCAAACATCTTTTGAAGAGAAGAGAAAGAAATCTCAGAAGGCAAAGCACAACTACAAGGGAAAAGGGAAAAATCCTATGGAGTAGGTATTCTAGGTTGTAGTAGGATTGGTTGTAGTAGGTTGTAGGTTTGCTTTTATGTGTAACTCTGTTGGTGTAATGTCTTTGTCTTCAAGATGAATGTACTGTGACTTTTATGAATAAAAGTGCTGTTTCTTAGAATGAATGATGAATGTAGCCTCCCCTCAAATAAGAAACAACTGCTAATGCCTCCCCTCAAAAGTAGGCCTAAAAATTAATCATACCAATACTTACCACCAAATGCTTAAATCTTGTAACATCAAAGCCTTTAGTAAGTAGATCTGCTACATTATCATCTGTATGAATCTTGACCACATTAATCAACCTGTGCTCATAACAATCTCGAATGAAGTGATGTCTAATCTGAATGTGCTTGGTCTTTGAATGATACACTGGATTTTTCACAATACAGATAGTACTCTCATTATCAATGTTGATAGGAGTATTCTTGAAATTAAATCCATAGTCCAAAAGCTGATTTTGCATCCAAAGCACTTGTCCACAACAACTTGCAGCTGCAACATATTCTGCTTCAGTAGATGAGGTTGCTGCAATTGTTTGTTTCTTACATTGCCATGAAACTAATCTTCTTCCAAGATATTGGCATCCACCAGTGGTTGATCTTCTATCAAAGTTATCTCCAGCATAGTCACTATCTGAAAAGGCTTGCAAGTGAAAAGGTGACTCCCTAGGATACCACAATCCTAATTTAGGTTGATACTTGAGATAAGCAAAGATCCTTTGAACAGCATTCATGTGTGAAACCTTGGGTGAAACTTGATATCTTGCACATAAACAGACTGCAAACATAATATCAGGTCTTGAGGCAGTTAAGTACATAAGACACCCAACCATTGATCTGTAAAGCTTGACTTCCACTGGTTTTCCATCTTCATCCTTTCCAAGTGAGTTTGAGGATTTAATAGGTGTAGTGACTGGCTTGATAGTATTGAGATTAAACTTCTTAAGAATGTCAGTGACATACTTATCTTGGCTTATGAAAATACCAGTACTTGACTGTTTAACTTGAAGTCCCAAAAAGAAAGTCAACTCACCCATTGAACTCATCTGAAATTCTTTTTGCATAAGTTCTTCAAACTCTTTCACCATGGATTGTTTTGTAGCACCAAAAATAATATCATCCACATACACTTGAACTAGCATGATATCCTTTTTGTCTCTCTTAATGAACAAAGTCTTATCAATGGCTCCTCTCCTATAGCCATGTTGTAACAGAAAATTTGAAAGTCTTTCATACCAAGCTCTAGGGGCTTGATGAAGACCATACAGTGCTTTAACAACTTTGTAGACTTTGTTTGGATGTTCAGGATCTTCAAAACCAGGAGGTTGTTTGACATAAACCTCTTCTGTAATTTTGCCATAAAGAAAGGCACTCTTGACATCCATTTGATAAACTGGGAATCTCATATAAGAGGCAAAAGCAAGAAATAATCTTATAGCTTCAATTCTTGCTACAGGAGCAAAGACTTCATCATAATCAACTCCTTCTTCTTGTCTGTATCCTTGAGCAACCAGTCTTGCTTTGTTCTTGATGACATTACCTCTTTCATCTCTTTTGACTCTGAAAACCCATCTTGTACCAATGACCTTCATGCCATCAGGTAAATCACATAAGACCCAAACTTCTTGAAGTTTAAACTGTAGAAGTTCTTCTTGCATAGCTTCAACCCAGCTTTCTTTGGATAAAGCTTGCTTTATGTTCTTGGGTTCTTCTTGAGAGATGAAGCAAGCAAATAAACAAGTCTGTTGATCTTTATGATTCAACCTGTTCTGTTTATAGACAAAACTAAGTAAAGCATTTTGAGGCTTAGTCATGCTTTTAGCTTTTGATCTTGTAAGAACACCAGAAGTAGGAGAACCAATAATCTTGTTTGTAGGATGATTCTTATGTACTCTTGAAGTGTGAGTTGTTGGTACAGTAAGATCATCTTCCAAATTTGTTTGATCGGGACCTTGTTCACCAAAAATTCCTTCATCTTGCAACTCATCATCTGATTCTTCAAATGGAGCATGGATGAACCAGGCCAATCTTCAGTATTTGTCCAAGTATTTCACTTGATTCCCCTAGAAGTACCTTCATCTTGAGTAGCAGTACTTTGATCCAAAGTACTGGGATCCAAAGTACTGTTTTAAAACCCGAAAATCCGTTATCCTAATTTCCCATATAATTTTAATTTTTTTTATAAGTTTTGTGAACTTAACCTAAGTTATGAAACTCTACGATTTGGAAAGCTATATAATATTAAGCAAATAACATATGATATGATATAAGTCGACACAACCTATGGGTCCTATACACTTAATATCACACATTTAATTGTTTGTGAAAGGGTCTAATATACTACATTTGGTACTCTTTATCACACGTATCTCAAGTCTCATCTAGGCCAATCTATTTTTTTCTTCTTCTGTACACAACTCGAGAGCCAAATTGTTTTAAAATATTTGAAGACTTTGAAGAGGATTTGGTCAAATATTTGCTCCTCAAGACTCGGCTATTCAAAGCCTTATCTCCCATCAGTTTCTTAAAATGATTCCACATTTCCATATCACACACAAACCCTAAACAACTACAGACAAAAACGGCAGCCTCTATATTGGTTTTTCTCCAAGAAATAACAAAGTACTAAGTGACTCGAAGGCGTGGTGATCGCGGTAGCAAAGGTAGTGATCGTTGGTGGTGTACCAGTTTTGGTGAAGTCGCGTGAAGGAGTCGGGGCTCGAAGGGGTTTGATTCATGGTGTGTTCTCGTTCGTTCTTAACAGTCTTCCTAGAGGTATCCCTCCTTTTGTCTTTGTGTTTTTCTGCTCGAATATGAAACTTGTATACGTATATAATAGGTGAGTTCAACCTAGTCTATTTCTTTAAAAATGGAGATGTGAATGAGTCATGTATGTCATGAGAACCTAATCTCTTTTCAAAAAATAATAACTATACATAGTGAACTGGGTACTACACTTGTCGATCTTGATCTTTCTTTTTGAATTCGTAGTCATGCACTACATATAACATGGTGTATATAATCTTGCCAAAGTTAACAGGTTATCTTTTAAAATGACGTTTAAGTCGTGTGTATATATATATATATATCACCATGAAAGATGAGATTTGCATGCATGGGTTAATGTCTAATATAAGACTCTTATATATGATGTGAAATAACATGGGACTACCAGGTGTGTTTTATGGTTTTAACATGAATATATTTTAATGATTAAACAAGAAATGAAGAAATCGAAATCGGTTTCGGTAACACTATGTACTACGTATAACATATGATGAATAATAGTACAAGCATGAAATGAAATAGGACATGGAATATACTATAACAAACACTGATTTGTATACGCATGCAGGAAATATTAATAAGATGATGTGTATATATTTTTTAATGCATTCAGAACTATTGATATACAAGTGGTTCATCGAAATCGAGTCGGGTACTTTACAATCCAGTTAGGAGTTATGGAGTTACTTATATCTTTGACTCCTAATTAAACTATTTTACTATAAATGGAAAGTTACTAAAAATGGAAAGCCGACTAAAACAAGTATCTGATTTAAAATAAGTTATTAATAATAAGCCGATCATTAATTCGTGTAGATTCGCTGAAGAAGGAGTAACTTCCGTTATTTATGTCTTATGATGTGTTTGCACTGCGGTTAAGGTACAGATATTCTATCCCTTCTCAGTAGGGACTTCTCATGACTTTCGATCCTTGACTTTACTATGATCCCTTTTGATATGATTCGTTTGATATGAGCCTTTGTTATGATTCCTCTGATTTGATTCTGATTTGCTATCCACTTTGATTATGATTATGTCATTACTAATTATTATGAGACTCAGTTATATTATGCTCTGGGAGCATTCTGTTATGGATAGCTTTCCTTTGTTTGTTCTGATATGTTCTGTTCTGATGCCCGAGTTTACTAACTACTCATGGAGGTACCATGGGCGTGTCATCGAGGCACCGATGGCATGACACTATCTGGGGCGGTGTGATTAGTCCCCGGCGTCCCCGTCTGTTTATGATATGATATGTGTTCACTTGGCCACTTTGTATATGTATGATTTGTTTGTGGGGGCGTATGGATGCATCCTAGGATATGATATGATACAATATGATACGATTTGGTTTGGTGACTGGCTGTACGTGCCTTGTACCCCTTTCACGTCTGGTACATTGGAGCTAGCTACTCTATGTACACCTATGAATTGACGGATATGTGATTTTGTGATTAGACCTATTCGAGTGTCTCTGGTAGGTCGGCTCGTGGCTTTCCTTTATTTCTTTTGTCCATTCGAGTGTCTCTGGTGGACAAGCCTTTGTTATTACGTGCTCATTATTCTCTTATGATTATGCTTACGTTGATATCTTTATGATCCTTCATTTGTTTGACTTATGATATTGTTCGGCTGTTCGTTGATCTCTTATGCATTTGACAGATGATATTCCTTTCAGCAGAAGCTTATGATGTCCTATTTCTCATACTTATATACGTTTTGATTATCCATTTGTTATATATCTGTTCACTGGGCTTTTTAAGCTCAGCCGCATTTCTTTTCCTGCGGCAGGTTTTAGATTGGAAGCTGGGTTTGGGTGAAGAGTGCATAAGAGCGTTAGTGGACTACCCTAATGATTAGAAGCCCATTGACACTTGGATTAGACTTAGACTTGGATTCGATTAGATTTTTGTTTAGCTTTGTATTCTCATTCTTGTATAGAGTTAGTATTTCCTTTGTAATCTTTAGAATATCCTTTGTAACTTTATGTTTATAAGTCTTCCGCTTGCGTTGTATGTTCTGAGTGACACCATAATGTGGCATTTTGACCCGTGTCGGGTTGGGGTGTTACAATTATGGTATCAGAGCCCAGGCTGCGACTTGTAGTACATAAGTTATGGCCTGTGAAGTTTTGGACCCTTAGGTTTGCACCTTAGAAGCTTTAGGAATAACTTTGGAAGGTTTTGCCTTAAGTTTCTCCCCTTAAGAGCTTTAGTATGACCGGTGAGGATTGGGTAGATATATGATCAGACGTTGGTTTTCTTGCTTCCGCTTTACTCTAATTTATGCCTTTACTTTTCGTTAAACTCTTACTAGATCATTCGTTTTGGAGACTTAGAAGACTTATCAGGATTCGCGACATGCGTTTAGGATGCCTTTAGACTTCGTAGTGTGCCTCATAGGTTTCTTTCTCTAGAGTTATCCTTTTGAACTTCGATTCTTGATTCGTTTGACATTCGTTTAGATGCCTTTTGTTCGTTTAGAGATTCGCGTATGTATGAATCCTACGTGTTCGACATATTCTATGACTTCTCCCTGCTTTTGATTCTTTCTTCATTGCTGATTTTTTTTACCTTACCTATTCCACCCCTATGAACGTTTTGTCATTTTTCATCGTGTATATTCGATTGTCCGATGCATTCTGGAGATATTTGGAGACGATTTTGTTGTGCTAATCTGTTTACATTGAAGATGTTCGATTCGATGTTATTCTGGATTTTGATTTGTTGCCTGAGTATTATGATGATGACGATTGTCATTTTATGTTTGTCACCTTTGACGTTCTGTGAAGTTCATATTCTACATCATGATTCTTAACCTAATAATCGTTCATGACCACCTTGTTCTGAAACTCGTGCGTTGATTGCCCCACTGCTGTGAAGATACTTCTCTGATGAAACTCGCCTCGAGAGTTATTCGATTTGTTGGGAACGTTCGTTTTGTATCCTTGTGTGTTTTTGTTTTATTTGTGGAGGAGAATGATGATGGTATTTATTGTTGGAAGCTGAGTCGTGTCGTATTTTGCGAAAAGAACGGGATATTCTTAGAAATTTCTTTTCGTATTCGTTGTGATCTCTATAAACGTCGTAATGCTAATTGTATTGGCTTCCACTACGACTATTCCTATGAAATTGATAAATCATGACTTTCATGAATACTTGGACAAATTGTCATAGTATGACATATTAGGGTGCTCAGAGACGAAAGAGAAACATGAGACTCATCTTCGTTTTCGGTGTTGAATTTCTACGATGGAAGGGAGCAGTTTGAAGTGAACGGTCTTATCAATTTTATTCATCTTAGTTGTACTAATATATATAGAGTCTTGAAGCGGGAGCCAGACGGGATGGTATGAAGATGGTGGTGACTACATCGGATATTTCCACGCACAGGAGAAAGGACAACACGAGTGGAATTACAGTGGAGCATTGACTAGGACGGCTTGCTTGGAAGATGGGCAGAGATTTCTTCTGGCCGAAGATAATTCAAGCTACATGGTTCACCTACAATGATCGTGACAGAGAATCGCATTTTGGTTCACGCTTCCGGAAGAAGAAGTCAGACATTTCGGCAATTGAGGAAGTTTTATTCGCGACACGTTAGTTTTTGGATTCATTCTTATTTGTACGAATGATTCTACCTATTCTGTTATGCCTTCTGATACGTTTTGATACTCTGATTTGTGATTGTGATCGTCAGTACAAATTTATTATCCATTTCTTTGTGTGGCTCTTGATATGCGTGATGATTCGATTTGTACTTCGCTGATTATCAGCAAATTCCTTTGTTCGTTCAGAATTCGGTAAGAGTTGTTGAAGATCTATCGTTTAGTACTATCTCTGTGCTTGCCTCGTAGGAATATGTGTTTCATGTATCTCCTTGTGAGATTTCAACTATCATCTGTCATCTGTCATCTGCTACGCATTTGTTTCGTATTCGCTGGAATCAGATTTGTTATGATTTGTGTTGTGTGGAGAGCCTAGGGCTATCCTTGTTGTCGGGATCGAGTTATGAGAAAATATTCTGTTTGTGATGATTCTATTGGAAGGACCT
The DNA here is from genome assembly GCA_014162995.1 of Artemisia annua. NCBI lineage: Eukaryota > Viridiplantae > Streptophyta > Magnoliopsida > Asterales > Asteraceae > Artemisia > Artemisia annua. The sequence continues at coordinate 33,661 of LBNU01005940.1, read as the reverse complement.
CCCTGACCGTGAGGTTAATTGTGACGTTCTTTTGTGATTTGCTACGTTTCCGTTTAAAGTTTGCGACTTCAATTTTCGAGGACGAAAATTTTCTTTTTAGAGGGGAAGAATTGTAAAACCCGAAAATCCGTTATCCTAATTTCCCATATAATTTTAATTTTTTTTATAAGTATTGTGAACTTAACCTAAGTTATGAAACTCTACGATTTGGAAAGCTATATAATATTAAGCAAATAACATATGATATGATATAAGTCGACACAACCTATGGGTCCTATACACTTAATATCACACATTTAATTGTTTGTGAAAGGGTCTAATATACTACATTTGGTACTCTTTATCACACGTATCTCAAGTCTCATCTAGGCCAATCTATTTTTTTCTTCTTCTGTACACAACTCGAGAGCCAAATTGTTTTAAAATATTTGAAGACTTTGAAGAGGATTTGGTCAAATATTTTCTCCTCAAGACTCGGCTATTCAAAGCCTTATCTCCCATCAGTTTCTCAAAACGATTCCACATTTCCGTATCACACACAAACCCTAAAAAACTACAGACAAAAACGGCAGCCTCTATATTGGTTTTTCTCCAAGAAATAACAAAGTACTAAGTGACTCGAAGGCGTGGTGATCGCGGTAGCAAAGGTAGTGATCGTTGGTGGTGTACCAGTTTTGGTGAAGTCGCGTGAAGGAGTCGGGGCTCGAAGGGGTTTGATTCATGGTGTGTTCTCGTTCGTTCTTAACAGTCGTCCTAGAGGTATCCCTCCTTTTGTCTTTGTGTTTTTCTGCTCGAATATGAAACTTGTATACGTATATAATAGGTGAGTTCAACCTAGTCTATTTCTTTAAAAATGGAGATGTGAATGAGTCATGTATGTCATGAGAACCTAATCTCTTTTCGATCTTGGTACTACACTTGTCGATCTTGATCTTTCTTTTTGAATTCGTAGTCATGCATAGTGAACTGGGTACTACACTTGTCGATCTTGATCTTTCTTTTTGAATTCGTAGTCATGCACTACATATAACATGGTGTATATAATCTTGCCAAAGTTAACAGGTTATCTTTTAAAATGACGTTTAAGTCGTGTGTATATATATATATCACCATGAAAGATGAGATTTGCATGCATGGGTTAATGTCTAATATAAGACTCTTATATATGATGTGAAATAACATGGGACTACCAGGTGTGTTTTATGGTTTTAACATGAATATATTTTAATGATTAAACAAGAAATGAAGAAATCGAAATCGGTTTCGGTAACACTATGTACTACGTATAACATATGAAGAATAATAGTACAAGCATGAAATGAAATAGGACATGGAATATACTATACAAACACTGATTTGTATACGCATGCAGGAAATATTAATAAGATGATGTGTATATATTTTTTAATGCATTCAGAACTATTGATATACAAGTGGTTCATCGAAATCGAGTCGGGTACTTTACAATCCAGTTAGGAGTTATGGAGTTACTTATATCTTTGACTCCTAATTAAACTATTTTTAATATATATACATAGGTATAAAATGCAAGATAAGAATGTGTTAAGTGTCGATTATATTTTTGTTTGTCACGATCTGATCTGCGAGGGTAAATTATGAACGACGGAGTTCTAAAATTGTCATTTTAATATCAGTTTACAATATAAACTTTAGAGTTAATTTTTGATATATTTTAACCTTTACCACTTATTATTTACATTTATACCCCCAAACTATTATATCGATCATATTAAACCTTTAAGTCTATTAAATTGTCAATTGTAATCCTAATTTAATAAACTTGCTAATTTCGGAGAGCTACTATAAATGGAAAGTTACTAAAAATGGAAAGCCAACTAAAACAAGTATCTGATTTAAAATAAGTTATTAATAATAAGCCGATCATTAATTCGTGTAGATTCGCTGAAGAAGGAGTAACTTCCGATATTTATGTCTTATGATGTGTTTGCACTGCGGTTAAGGTACAGATATTCTATCCCTTCTCAGTAGGGACTTCTCATGAATTTCGATCCTTGACTTTACTATGATCCCTTTTGATATGATTCGTTTGATATGAGCCTTTGTTATGATTCCTCTGATTTGATTCTGATTTGCTATCCACTTTGATTATGATTATGTGATTACTAATTATTATGAGACTCAGTTATATTATGCTCTGGGAGCATTCTGTTTTGTTATGCTCTGGGAGCATTCTGTTATGGATAGCTTTCCTTTGTTTGTTCTGATATGTTCTGTTCTGATGCCCGAGTTTACTAACTACTCATGGAGGTACCATGGGCGTGTCATCGAGGCACCGATGGCATGACACTATCTGGGGCGGTGTGATTAGTCCCCGGCGTCCCCGTCTGTTTATGATATGATATGTGATCACTTGGCCACTTTGTATATGTATGATTTGTTTGTGGGGGCGTATGGATGCATCCTAGGATATGATATGATACGATATGATACGATTTGGTTTGGTGACTGGCTGTACGTGCCTTGTACCCCTTTCACGTCTGGTACATTGGAGCTAGCTACTCTATGTACACCCTATGAATTGACGGATATGTGATTATGTGATTAGACCTATTCGAGTGTCTCTGGTAGGTCGGCTCGTGGCTTTCCTTTATTTCTTTTGTCCATTCGAGTGTCTCTGGTGGACAAGCCTTTGTTATTACGTGCTCATTATTCTCTTATGATTATGCTTACGTTAATATCTTTATGATCCTTCATTTGTTTGACTTATGATATCGTTCGGCTGTTCGTTGATCTCTTATGCATTTGACAGATGATATTCCTTTCAGCAGAAGCTTATGATGTCCTATTTCTCATACTTATATACGTTTTGATTATCCATTTGTTATATATCTGTTCACTGGGCTTTTTAAGCTCAGCCGCATTTCTTTTCCTGCGGCAGGTTTTAGATTGGAAGCTGGGTTTGGGTGAAGAGTGCATAAGAGTGTTAGTGGACTACCCCAATGATTAGAAGCCCATTGACACTTGGATTAGACTTAGACTTGGATTCGATTAGATTTTTGTTTAGCTTTGTATTCTCATTCTTGTATAGAGTTAGTATTTCCTTTGTAATCTTTAGAATATCCTTTGTAACTTTATGTTTATAAGTCTTCCGCTTGCGTTGTATGTTCTGAGTGACACCATAATGTGGCATTTTGACCCGTGTCGGGTTGGGGTGTTACAACTGTTCTTCAAAGTGCTGTCAGTTGAAGATTTAGAATTTTCTTTTGTCTGTTCTGCTTCATAAGCTCGTCTTAGATCATCTTCATAGGACTTTGCAAGTGTTTCTTGAAAAAGCATCCTATTTAATTTATCTTGTATAGCTTGTTCTTCATCAGAGACTGTTGTGGTTGAGTTAAGAGTATCTTGCTTATCATTAGCAGAACCTTGGTTTTTATTGACAGTACTTTGTTCTATGTCAACATCTGTAGGACTAGCATTGACACCATGAACTATGAACTGTGAATTGTCTTCTTCTGAATGGACAACTTGATTCTCCCCCTAACAGGCACATAGTTCATAGAAGGAGTCAATATATCAAGATCAAACATCCAATCATGACCTTTACCTTTCTGGTTTGGTAGATCTTCAAGGAATTCAACATGAAGACAGTCTTGAACCTTCTTTGTAACTTTGTTATACACCCGAAAACCTTTACTGTTTGTAGAATAACCCAAGAGATATCCTTCCTCAGACTTGCCATCAAATTTTCCCAAATTGTCAATGGTATTAAGAATAGTAAGAGGACATCCAAAGGGCTTCATAAAGCTGATACTAGGTTTTCTGCCCATCAATAATTCATAGGGTGTCTTCATTTGAGGTTTGGTGATAGAAACTCTATTCAAAATATAGCAAGCAGTACTTACTGCTTCAGCCTAAAACTGAATAGGTAAGAGTGAGTCTGCTAGCATAGTCCTTGCTGCTTCTATCAAAGTTCTATTCTTTCTTTCTGCAACTCCATTCTGTTGAGGAGTTCTTGCAATACTGAATTCCCTCTTGATCCCCTTGTTAGCACAAAAGTCATCCATAAGTTTGTTCTTGAACTCAGTCCCATTGTCACATCTAATACCTCTAACCTTGTGTCTTAACTGATTTTCCAGGGAGATGATTAAATCATGAATGGCATCAAATGTCTCATCTTTAAATCCCAAGAAAAAGACCCAACTAAAACAACTGCAATCATCTGTGAAAACTAAGCAGTACTTCTTCTTGTTGAGGCTTGAAACAGAAACAGGTCCAAAAAGATCCATATGCAATAGCTCCAAAGGTTCTCTTACAGTTCTTTCCTCAAGCTTCTTACAGGAGGCTTTATGTTGTTTACCCTTCTTGCGGACCAAGCATGATTGATCAGTCTTGAAAGTTTTGGAAGGTAAACCTCGAACTAGATTGCCTCTGACTAACTTGTTGATGTTCTTGAAATTTACATGACCTAGTCTTCTGTGCCATAGATGTGCTTCTTCAACTGATGCTTTAGCTACTAAACATGTAACATTCTCAATAGCTAAGATATTCTTCATATCAATGTTGTACACATCATTGGTCCTTGGTGCCCTTAAGACCACTAATTCTTCAGC
>LBNU01005937.1:43364-62228 GCA_014162995.1 Artemisia annua | reverse complement strand
AAAAATTCCAGAAAAAATCTGAAAATTACCCATTTTGCAGCATTTGCTGTAAAATGGGTTAAACGCTTTTAGCGGGGACATGTCCCCGCCGAAAGTGTGCCACTATTTTTGGGTGGCACGTTATTAGCGGGGATATGTCCCCGTTAAAAGTGTGTATCTATTTTGGGGTAACACGTTATTAGCGGGGACATATCCCCGCTAAAAGTGTGACATATTTTATTTATTGTCACACTTTCAACGGGGACACGTCCCCGCTGAAAGTGCACAACACTTTTTTTATTGTCACACTTTCAACGGGGACATGTCCCCGCCGAAAGTGTACAACACTTTTTTTATTGTCACACTTTCAACGGGGACATGTCCCCGCCAAAAACCTCGATGCCACGCTGGCATGTTTGACCAGACGAAACGATGTGGGACCCACAAGTCCCCGCGGAAAATGTGGTGCGTCCCCGCCAAAAGTTAACAGCGACAGGGTTTTGGCGGCAGACTTTCGGCGGGGAGATGTCCCCGTAGAAAGTCTTTGGCGGGGAGACGTCCCCGCGGAAAGTGGGGGTCTTGTCCCCGCCGAAAGTGGTTAACAGTGTAGTGTGTTTGGGTGGTGGTGGGAAACATTGTTCAACGTTACAGCTCACAACTTCAGCTTAAGCTCAGACGACTCTAAATAACAAACGTGACACACCTTCAATTTCTTCAACTTACAGGTTGAGGATTTTATAAACTTCACTAATGGAATTGAATTGGTAAAAGATGAAGAAACTTGAGAATGAGTTTGACAATGTCATGTGCCGTGGTAAACACAGCTACATATGCAAATGCATTTGAAAAGTCAAAGCTTGACTTAGCTTGTATGAGAAATTTCTGCATCTTCCGTGTTCTCAATTTCTCATAGCTTGATTTCGAGTTTTCCTCTGATTATAATTTGATTAATCATTTTCATTTCAATGTCCATAAAAAATTTTGGATAGATGTTATCTATTCTATTGTCCATCTAAATGGTTTATTTTATTCCGACCAATTTAAGTATTTAATCTATGGATTGGCTGGTTAAGCCTATAATAATGACTATCTTCACTTAAGAAACTATAGCACACTGTCCCCTGAAAAAAAAAAAATTGTCGATAAACACAATCTAAACCAACTTTATTGATCTCAATCAACAATACAACAAACTGTTCTCAAACCCTAACCACTTTCAAACCATAACCACACTCTTCACCGTCATATTACCGGAGTAGCTTTAATAACCTACAGCACACACCAGGCCATCCTCCGTACACCTCTCACATTCACTTCCACCTTCAAATCACTATCATCTTCATTCATACCTCTTCTCTCCACTTTTGTAGCAGAGATGATTACACTAACTCTTGTCTCACTTTCAGTCATACTTTCATCAACTGTCGTTAACGAATTTGCTAACTCGTTAACGCTACCGTTCCGTCTCGGTCAGTTTGATATAACACGTGTTTTAGTGATTGTTATAGTGTTTTGTTTATCAGACTGGGGACCTGTACCATCAGTTGTGGTTTTGGAGTCCAAATATGGATTTAAGGCGTTGCCCAAAAGTGCGAGGCAGTCGGTTATGGTTCGAGTGTATTCGTTTGTGTTTGTGTTGTTTACAGGAAGTATATATGATTGGAGTAATGTTGTATTATTGTGCGGTTGTGAATAGTATGGAATCTGTGTCGAAATGGATATCGATTGTGCAAGTGAGTGCTTATCATATTCAGTTGTGTATGATGGTCACCCTCTATTTGGTGACGAATAGTGTGTTGTATGTATGGTTTAAGGCTGGGGATGGTGATGAAAAGGTGAAGATTGTGGTGGAGGAGGAAGGGGGNCATGTATAACAGTTTATATACACAAACATCGGCTTTTATAAATAAAACCTTATACACAAAGTACTACTAAAACTATAAATAACGTGCAACAAAACACAATAACCAAAACTAGTTTCAAAGGCATCGAATAATTAAAACCTCCGCTAGCCTCCTCCTTAGTCACTACATGAACAGCATCACCATCATCCTCATTCATGATCAAGCTAACATACTCGCTGGAAACATCCCCCTCCACCATTGTCTTGCATTGCATGTACAACACTGTGTTTGCCACCACATAATGCAAAATCATCAAAGATGACTGCAAATAAATTGCAAAGACTTGCAAAAACAATAACCATTTAGTTGTCGATCAAATATTACTGGCAAGCGCTGGGCCGATTGCAAAAGCTGTAATAAAGACTATCCAAAAAGAGTGATATCGAAACTCAGTTGATTGCTTTTCACTCTGTTGTAGAGGCTCAAATCCCGATTTTAATTCCAACACCGCGATTGATGCAGCTGATCCCCATATTGTTATTAAGAACAATATGATAAGTATTAGAGCATATGATGCGATCATGTTTATACATATTGAAAATATGGATAGACCGAAATGGAACCCTAATGCCTTAACAACTTGGGTGATGGCGAGGGGGGACAGCGTAAATAAGAGAGAAATGAGGATTAGTTTTATAAATCCTGCAACGAATGTGGAAAAAAGAGGGGAATGGTTTAATGATTCAAAGGTGGATATGAAAGTGAGCTGTTTATGTTGCATCGCTTGGTTTGTGCTATAAGTGATGAGAGCTATGCCCCAGACAGTTGTGATGATGATGAAGAAAGTGCAGGCAAGGATGTACACTAGAGTTCCGAGGGTGAGGAGGTGAAAAGATGATATTATGGTTTTTATGAGGATGACGTTGAATGGATCAAATTCGGTGGTGACATCAGAGGATGACGAGGAGAAGTAGAATTGAACGGCTGAAGATGATAAGAAGGTGAAGGGGACAAAGAGGAGAGAGATGGTAAGGAAGTGATAAGGATGGGCGTTAAGGATTCTCATTGTTTGGTGATTAAGTTGTTGAAGATCATTGGTTGTTTGGGTGGTGGTGGGAAACATTGTTCAACGTTACAGCTCACAACTTCAGCTTAAGCTCAGACGACTCTAAATAACAAACGTGACACACCTTCAATTTCTTCAACTTACAGGTTGAGGATTTTATAAACTTCACTAATGGAATTGAATTGGTAAAAGATGAAGAAACTTGAGAATGAGTTTGACAATGTCATGTGCCGTGGTAAACACAGCTACATATGCAAATGCATTTGAAAAGTCAAAGCTTGACTTAGCTTGTATGAGAAATTTCTGCATCTTCCGTGTTCTCAATTTCTCATAGCTTGATTTCGAGTTTTCCTCTGATTATAATTTGATTAATCATTTTCATTTCAATGTCCATAAAAAATTTTGGATAGATGTTATCTATTCTATTGTCCATCTAAATGGTTTATTTTATTCCGACCAATTTAAGTATTTAATCTATGGATTGGCTGGTTAAGCCTATAATAATGACTATCTTCACTTAAGAAACTATAGCACACTGTCCCCTGAAAAAAAAAAAATTGTCGATAAACACAATCTAAACCAACTTTATTGATCTCAATCAACAATACAACAAACTGTTCTCAAACCCTAACCACTTTCAAACCATAACCACACTCTTCACCGTCATATTACCGGAGTAGCTTTAATAACCTACAGCACACACCAGGCCATCCTCCGTACACCTCTCACATTCACTTCCACCTTCAAATCACTATCATCTTCATTCATACCTCTTCTCTCCACTTTTGTAGCAGAGATGATTACACTAACTCTTGTCTCACTTTCAGTCATACTTTCATCAACTGCCGTTAACAAATTCGCTAACTCGTTAACGCTAGCTTTTCGTCTCGGTCAGTTTGATATAACACGTGTTTTAGTGATTGTTATAGTGTTTTGTTTATCAGACTGGGGACCTGTACCATCAGTTGTGGTTTTGGAGTCCAAATATGGATTTAAGGCGTTGCCCAAAAGTGCGAGGCAGTCGGTTATAGTTCGAGTGTATTCGTTTGTGTTTGTGTTGTTTACAGGAAGTATATATGATTGGAGTAATGTTGTATTATTGTGCGGTTGTGAATAGTATGGAATCTGTGTCGAAATGGATATCGATTGTGCAAGTGAGTGCTTATCATATTCAGTTGTGTATGATGGTCACCCTCTATTTGGTGACGAATAGTGTGTTGTATGTATGGTTTAAGGCTGGGGATGGTGATGAAAAGGTGAAGATTGTGGTGGAGGAGGAAGGGGGATTTACGGCGAAGGATATGATAGTGCTTGTTCATGGTGGTTTTAGTTATACGTTGCATTTGTTTGTTATCGTCACGTTTATTAGTCTCTATGTTGGTTTCCATTGATGTTGTAGCTTATTGTTTGTTGTCTAATTCGCTAGTTTTTAGTTTTTGTAATTGGTCAGAAGTATGGTTGGTGATAGTAGATCTATGTAGGCCAGAAGTTGTAGTGACGAGATTGTCTTAGAAAATATTGTTTCAGATTGTGCGTTGTAGAAGGTAAAGTTTCAAATTCCGCTATCTTACTAGTGATGTTGAATATGTAGTTTCATTTAATATGGAATGATATCACCACATTTTGGTATGAAGGAACTAATATATTTCGTTTTTCATAGTCATATGTACTCCATATAACTCAAATTAAAGCTGTTAAGTTAGTTTGTAATAAACATATAATTAGTTAGCTGTAATTAGTTTTTGTATATGAATAGTGACACTAATTAGCTTGTGATGGTTAGTTATTGTCATTGTTGGTCTTTGATCTTCATTCTTGTATACTTGTATATATGTTTGCTTTCGTGTTCATAGAATTTAGCAACAAACTAAAGTAGCAAATCTAAAATCTCAGGTGTTGATGATATTTGATATATAACGATCCCTGTGTATACATTAGCCACGACCTCTAACGAGAAATCATGAATCTTGCCCGATCAGTGTTATGAGGTCCTCAAAATGGTAAATGAAGGTGTTTTCATTTTTCAACAAATGTCAGTCAGTTTTAAAAGGTCACATGTTTAAAAGCCAAAGGTGCTAGGAAAGTAGAACAAAAATGGCTGTCAAAATAGGCAAAATTGCTTATATATCCCTCACAAAGTAAATAATTGCATATATATCCTTTGTACAAGTTTTTTATGCACATAATACAATGATTTTTATGCATGCTTTGGATATATATGCAATTATGCATTTTCGGAAGGATGTATATGCAAAAACCCCGTCAAAATATAACTTAAACGTTTGTTGGTCCCAAAGTGTAAGAGAGATCGAATACGAAATTGCAATATGTAAACAAACTAGATAACTTGTATTATTCTTCCAACCTTTTACAATTACAGAATTTGTTCTATAAATACTAAGCGAATGGTTGCCATTTGAACCATCGCAATGTTTCACTAAGGTTGTGTTGGTTCTGTTTGTTCGAACAGGTACAAGCCAAAACAACACAACTTTTCGGTTAATAACTAACTTCTGGAAATAACTAACTAAACTAACATAACCGCCAAAACGGTTATAAACTTTACTTCGAACGTTATTGGTCCTTGGAGTTTATTTTGTCCGAGAAGTGACATGTAAAGATTACACGCTCACATTCTCCTCCTTAATCTTGAATGTTGCTTCCTCCTAAGTCTTGAACTCCGAGCATTTGTCGCATAGTTACGAACTTGAGTCTTGGTAATGCCTTTGTTAAGATATCTGCTCTTTGAAGTTCTCCACTAACGTGTTCCACATTAATATGTCCATTTTCTACACATTCACGGATGAAGTGATAGCGAATGTCAATGTGTTTGCTCCTTCCATGAAATACTTGGTTCTTCACGAGTTGAATAGCTGATATGTTGTCAACTCTAAGTGTTATTCTTTTCTCTTGCCATCCAGTTAGTTCACTAAGAAGTCGTTTCAGCCATAATGCTTGACATGCTGCTCCAGTAGCTGCCATGAATTCTGATTCACATGATGATAGTGCCACTGTAGGTTGTTTCTGAGTACACCAGGTAATAGGTGATTCTCCAAAGTAGAATACAATTCCAGTAGTTCCTTTTCCTTGATCGGTGTTGATTCCATAACTACTGTCGCTATAACCTGTAATTTTGCAGCCGCCTTCTTTCTTGTATATAATGCCATGATCCTTTGTTCCTTTGATGTATCGGATTACTTGTTTAATTGCCTTTAGGTGATGGTCCTTCGGGTCTTGCATAAATCTGCTGAGTAGTCCGACTGAATAACTAAGATCTGGTCTTGTGTGTAATAAGTACCTAAGACTTCCAATTAAGCTTCGGTAGTAAGTTGCGTCAACTGGGTTTCCATCTTCCGCCTTGACCAACTTAGTGCCGGGATCCATAGGTATCTTTGTGTCATTACTATCCGTCATATTTGTTTCTTTCAGGATCTTATTAATATATCCTGATTGCTTGATTGTAATGTCTCCTCCTGTTTGTGAAACTTCTATCCCAAGGTAATAAGCTAGCAACCCTAAGTCGCTCATTTCAAATTTATCTTTCATTTGGGATTTGAACAAGTCAATTTCCTTCTTTGGAGTGCCCGTGATTATCAAATCATCTACATATACTCCAACTATAAGCGTAGAAGTCTTGCTTCTCTTCGTATAAATTGCTTGTTCCAGATTACATTTCTTAAAGTCTAATGACTTCAAGGTTTGATCAAGCTTAATGTTCCAAGCTCTAGGTGCTTGTCTCAAGCCATACAAAGCTTTGGTGAGCTTGTATACTTTTCCTGAGTTTCCTTGCTGAATGAAACCTTCAGGTTGTGTAACATAGACTTCTTCCTTCAATTCTCCATGCAAGAATGCTGATTTCACATCCAAGTGGTGTACTTGCCAACCATGATATGCTGCTAGTGCTAATATTAATCGAACTGTTTCTATCCTAGCAACCGGTGCAAATACTTCATCGAAGTCTATTCCTTGTTCTTGTACGTAGCCTTTTGCTACTAACCTTGCCTTATGTTTGACAATGTTTCCTTTAGCATCTCTTTTGGTTTTATAAACCCATTTGAGTCCTATTGCCTTTTGATCAGTTGGCAATGTTGTAAGAGTCCATGTGTTATTCTTATTGATGGAATCTAATTCAATTTCCATGGCCTCAATCCATTTCTTATCTTTCGATGCTTCCTTAAAATTTCGAGGTTCTTCTTCTGTGAAGAATAAGCTTGGTGTTTCTACATGTTGAGCCCTTGTATAGATTTCTGTTAAATCTTGTAAACCTCGAACTGGGCTATGATCATATCTATGATGTGAACTTCCTAAAGAACTAGAAGTAGGTTCTACTTCATCTTCTGAGTTAGGGTCATAGTTGTATGTTGGTGGTGTGATTGGTGAGTCTGGATCTGATGTTGGATCCGGTATTTGATACATATTGTTATGATTGTCATTATCATTATCATCTAAGTTGACGGGTATAGGATTCTCATTGTCAACTTCGTCTTCTACAAAACTAGTCCAAAATGTGTCTTGTAAACTTGTATCTTCTCCACTCTTATTCCAATCCCACGGTTTTGTTTCCATAAACTTCACATCTCTACTAACATGTTTCTTCTTTTCTACTGGATCATAAAGTCTACATGCTTTTGATCCTTCCTCTACTCCTAAGTAAATCATTGGTATGCTTCTATCCTCTAACTTCTTCAAGTGAGGTATCGTTATCTTTGCATAAGCTATGCATCCAAATATCCTTAGGTATTCCAGATTCGGTTTTCTGTTATAGAGGGCTTCATATGGTGTTTTATCTTCCAGGGCTCTCGTAGGTACCCTGTTGAGTATGTAAATGGCGTGTCTAACTGCTTCCGCCCAAAAAGTTAAGGGTAACTTCATTGCTTTCATCATACTCCTAGTTGTCGATAAAACTATCCTATTCTTTCTTTCTACTACACCATTTTGTTGTGGTGAGTATGGTGCTGTCAACTGTCTTGCTATACCATTTTCTTTACAATACTTGGTGAATTCATTTGATGTAAATTCACCACCTCTATCTGTTCTTAGCATCTTAACCTTCACTTTTAACTCCATTTCAACCTTCTGCCTAAATTCCTTAAATGTGTTGAATGCCTGATCCTTCGATGTGAGAAAGTAGACCCACATGAAGCGAGTACAGTCATCAACTAACAAGAATATGAGCTTCTTTCCTGAGTGTGTGGCTGGGCTTATGGGACCACAGAGATCTCCATATACCAAGTCCAACGGGTTCTCAGATCTGAATTTAGCTTTGTTTGGAAATGGTGTTCTAGCGTGTTTTCCCAATAAACATGCATCACATATCTGTCCTGCATGCTTTATTCTTGGTACTCCTGCTACTAGACCTTTGCTTGTCATCCTATCTAGGGTGTCAAAGTTCAAATGGCCTAATCTAGCATGCCATAACCATGCTTGGTTATCTATGTTTGCTAAGATACATATAGGTGCCTCAATGTGTAGTTTAATACTGTAAAGTCGATTCTTAGATCGTTCTACCTTCATCAACAAAGTTTTATTCTTGTCATACAAAGTCAATTTATTCCCATCCATGATGATCTTGCAACCTATCTCAGCAAGTTGTCCTAGACTAAGTATGTTGCTTTTGAGGTTTGGAATGTAGTAAACTTCCGAGATTATCTTTTGTTGTTGGTTTCTACATCCTAATAATATTGAACCTCCGCCCTTTATCTCTACATATGATCCATCTCCAAAACGAACGCGTCCAGTGATGCTTTCGTCAATATCTTTAAAATGACTTTTGATTCCGGTCATATGGTTACTTGCACCATTATCTAAATACCATATGCTAGCATCTGTTGTAGCATATTTCTGTGGTTGTATTTGACCTTCGTTTAACAAAACTTCTTCAGTTTCGTGTGTAGCCATTAATAGTGATGGTTCTTCGCCTTCTAAGATAAGGTTTGATTGTTCCTGGTTTGTTGATGGTTTTCTACACTCATTTATTACATGACCTAATTTTCCACAGTTGTAGCATGTTACCTTACTCTTATCCCATGTTGGTTTATTATTATTATACTTATCTCTATGGGATGAGTTTCCGCCATTCGAGTTGTTTCTATTTCCCTTATTCTGCCAGTTTCCTCGTGAGTAGTTTGATCTACCACCACGTCTATAAAAACGTTTTCCTCTCTTAGAGTGTTCGCCTTGTGCAAACAACAAATTATCCTGGCTTTCTACTTGTCCTCCCTTTCGGAGTTTAATTCTTTCCTCGAATGCCTTAAGTCTTCCAGCGATCTCATCTAACGTAATTTTATCAAGATCGTTTGTCTGTTCTATGGATGCTACAATTTGAATGAACCTATCTGGTGTGGAGTCTAATAGTTTTCGTACTAATAGTGATTCATCCAAAGTCTTTCCTAATTCAGTTGCCTTCGTGGCATAGCCATTCAATTTGGCTGTAAATGCATCCACACTTTCATCCTCCTTCATTTGAAGAGTCTGAAATCCAATCATCAATGATTGTAGGCGTGCTTGTTGCACCCTTTCTTCTCCAACGTGTCTCATTTTCAATGATTCCCACAATTCTTTTGCAGTTTTGCAACTAGCTACTTGTAAGATTACATCTTCCGTCAATGCTTGATATAAGAGGGCAAGTGTTGCCTTGTCCTTCTTATCATCTACTTGCGTATTTTCCTTAGGTTCTATAGTTTCCCATAATCCATGTGCCTCTAAGATGACCTTAATTTGGATAGCCCATACCGTATAGTTTGTGGTTTTAAGTTTGGGGCATTGATATTGTGCAAAGGGTGTTATGGGTTTCACTACGTTGTTACTGGTTCCTTCATTGTCACCAGGCATCTTGGAAGTGTTTATAATCTTCACTTTCTTGTATGTGTAGGGATTCTAACTTGTGTGATATTACTTAACACTACGGGAACAAGTAATAGTTCTGGGAAATCCTAATAAATACTATGGACTTCTAATAGTATAAACTATGAATCTATACTATAAATTATGAAATGAAATCCAAAAATTTGAGATTTGATTTGTGACCTTGTATGATTGTCACACGCGTATTTCCTTCAATGTTCCACAAGTTTGTACCACGTTGTTTTTCTCCTTTTGTGTCTCGGTAAAACACAAGTAATACCAAAATTACCCGCGGTAATTTTGTTCCAAATGATCAAGCGTGTTGCTTGTCTTAATTTGTTATACTACTCGTCGGTAGTATTGCCAACAAGTGATATCCTTGTTTGCCCTTCGTTGCTTGTACACAATCTACAATATTCTTTTCTTCTTGTTCCACACCGCATCTAATATTGTATATGTTATTCCAAAACAAACCTCGATTGTTTTCTTCTTCTCGGTATACCTTCTATTCCAAGCCAACGATTTCCTTTTCTTCTTTATCAAACGTACGTACTCCTCTTTTTTCTTTCTCCTTTGTCCGCGACAAAGAGACTTAATTTGTTTTGTTGTATGATACTTGAAGGCCAACGAAATGTAACAAAGAGATTTTGTACAAAGTTGTCGCGTTCAAAACCAAGCCAACACAAGCAAATATGAGTCACCACTTCGTTTGGTGCCTCTACGAATGCAATTTCTACACAAGTACGGTCGTGCACTACTTTCCTTGGTGCCGCTTGTTTGCAGAAATGTGTAGCGAAAAGTTTCTGGATTTTTTTGATTTCTGGATTGTAACGAGAGATATGAATGGCTCTTGATGCCAAATGTTGGTCCCAAAGTGTAAGAGAGATCGAATACGAAATTGCAATATGTAAACAAACTAGATAACTTGTATTATTCTTCCAACCTTTTACAATTACAGAATTTGTTCTATAAATACTAAGCGAATGGTTGCCATTTGAACCATCGCAATGTTTCACTAAGGTTGTGTTGGTTCTGTTTGTTCGAACAGGTACAAGCCAAAACAACACAACTTTTCGGTTAATAACTAACTTCTGGAAATAACTAACTAAACTAACATAACCGCCAAAACGGTTATAAACTTTACTTCGAACGTTATTGGTCCTTGGAGTTTATTTTGTCCGAGAAGTGACATGTAAAGATTACACGCTCACAACGTTTGAGTTGGAAAAATAGCCATGTTTCACATACTCTTTCATATATGGTTTACATCATTTACACATTCCTGAAACTTATAGACCCATTCCTGAAACTTTCAATAATATGTAACAAAGTAGAATAAGCCAACATATAAGTGACATATACATCATATAAATAAAACCTCCGGTAACCTCCTCCTTAGTCACTGCATGAACAACATCACCATCATCCTCATTCATGATCACGCTAACATACTCCCCGGAAACATCCCCCTCCACCTTTGTCATGCATTGCATGTACAACACTGTGTTTGCCACCACATAATGCAAAATCATCAAAGATGACTGCAAATAAGTTGCAAAGACTTGCAAAAACAATATCCATCTAGTTGTCGATCCAATATTATATGCAAAGGTAAGTGCTGGGCAGATTGCAAAAGCTGTAAGAAAGAGTATGGAAAAAGAGTGATATCGAAACGCAGTTGATTGCTTTTCACTTTGTTGTAGCGGCTCAAATCCGGATTTTGATTCCAACACTGCGATTGATGAAGCTGATCCCCATATTGTCATTAAAAACAATATGATAGCTATTAGAGCATATGACGCGATTATGTTTAGAGATATTGAAAACATTAATATATCGATATGGAACTCTAATGCTCTAACCGCTTGGGTGATGGCGAGGGGGGATAACGTTAATAATAGGAAAATGAGGGTTAGCTTTATTAACCCCGCGACTAATGTGGAAAGCAGAGGTATATATAAAAGAGATAGTGATTTGAAGGTGGATGAGAAGGTGAGCTGTTTATGCTGCATGGCTTGTTTTGTGCTATAAGTGATCAAAGCTATGCCCATGAAGGTTGGAATGATGATGAAGAAAGTGAAGGCCAGGAATCTTGTAATAAGACTTTTGACAGTGAGGAGGTGTAAAGAGGATATTATGGTTTTTATGAGGATGAGGTTAAATGTATCAAATTCGGTGTTGACATCAGAGGATGACGAGGAGTAGTAGAATTGAGCAACGGATGAGGATAAGAAGGTGAAGGGGACGAAGAGGAGAGAGATAGTAATGAAGTGGAAAGAATTGGCATTGAGGATTCCGATTGTTTGGCTATAGATTTGTTGACGATCATGGGTTGTTTGGGTGGTGGTGGGAAACATTGCTAAACGTTACAGCTCACAGCTTCAGTTAGGACGACTCTAAATAACACCTTTAGTGTGACAGGCCTTCAATTTGCAGCATACAACACAGCTTATTTAGCTAAATGCGTTCTTTGACTATTGGATAAGATGAGATTATATAAACTAGTGGAGTTGAATTGGTAAAAGATGAAGAAAACTTATGAGCTAGTTTGACAATGTCATGTGCCATGGTCAACACAACTACAAATTTAAATGCATTTGACAAGTCAAAGCTTGACTTAGCTTGTATGAGAATTTTCTGCATCTTCCGTGTTCCAAATCACTCATAGCTTGATTTCGACCTTTGATTATGTCCACAAACAATAATGGCTAAGTGCTATATATGCTATTGTCTGTCTAAATGGTTTATTTTATTTCGACCAATCTAAGTATTTACTCTATGGATTAACCAGTTACGCCTATAATAATGACTATCTTCACTTAAGAAATTATAGTATACTGTCCCCTGAAAAAAAAATTACATTAGGATATACTGGTCGGAAAGCTTAGATCCACCATGAGTCTGAGTAGGCTAAAACTGAGTAAATCGGAAATTGATGAAAGAAATGAAAACTGATTTTGGTAAATATACTTACATTTCAATTAAGCCGTTTTACGCTTTGTTGCTTCTGGTACTTTGAAGTTAGAACTGTTATCTCATAGTGGATGTCATAATCATATATGCATAACCTTTCCTTTTCTTTTCTTCTTTCAGCTTGTTAATCTGTTCCAAATGCGGCTATTAAAAGGGTTGAAAGATAAGTTGCTTATTTGAATTTATTGTTTAAATGCTGGTGTTATTCAACTTTCGCCTACTATTTTATTTGACAAATCCTACTAATCTTATAATGATGTCACAACTCACCAACCTTATACTTTCTACACTAATATGCTATTAGTTGTTACACATTAATCTAAAAAGTATAATAAAGCCAGTAGTGGTGACTATGTATCAGCATCGATTGACATATGAATATTGGAGTTTTGATCTCAGCGTGGACTTAATATTCCAGAATTCAACATTTTTGCACCACGTTTGATGTTGATTTTTAATAATTTGGTTCAGTTCTGGACCATAAACTAACACAATTCACGGTTAACAATTTAACACATTGTATTATTGCTTTCTGTTAATCAAAAAGATTGGGACCTCACAGTTTTATGTTAACATTAACTGTCTGTTTCATTATCTTACCTTGGCCAGTGAAAGAAACATATATCTGCACAAGTTTCTTTAAGATAATTAGTGCCAAAAACTTAGTTTTCTGTTTAGTGGCGTTTTAAATAATACAAATACATAATTAGTGCTGATATTAGAAGTAATCACATGGGTGATGGTCCAACCACTTGATTAAATTTACTATATACATTATTTTAGTACCCAATTAGACGTTACTTGTCTGACCATTATTAGATTAAAAATTGTGCTCTTCCTTTCTCTATTTCAAGTTATCATTTATAAAGTCCACAGAGGACTTTGAAAATCTGAAGAGTTTATATGCATACACAAATAACTGTATATTTTATCTCTTTAATCATTATACTTTACAATATCGAATATTACTTGAGGGTGTATGGAGATCAAGAAGGATAAAGATTCAAGGTGGTTTGATGTTGAGCTTGTACCTGAAAGTTACATATTTTCGCCTACAGATCGACCGCAAAATCTTGATGTTGCTATTTGTGATTCCATTCCTGTGATAGACCTTGCAAAACATATTCAACCAATTGAATCAATCTTGAAGGCTTCTCAAGAATTTGGTTTCTTTCAGGTACTTATAAAATTTACGCATATCGAATGAACTTTTTAAACACCTTTTTTCACATCTTTGAAATAGGTTATTAATCATGGAGTTCCAGAAAAGATAATGAGTGATGCAATGAGTGTTCTTAAGGAATTCTTTCATATGCCATCCAAAGAAGCAACGGGGTACGTCCCACATAATAAAGGTTGGATTTACACAAACAACGATTGCACAAAAGATGGTGTGCATATATGGAGGGAAAATCTTAAACATCTATGTCATCCTTTGGATAAATGTACTAAATTGTGGCCCAATAAACCAACCCGATATCAGTAAGTTCCAATATTTCATTTTCATCGTATAATCATAAAGCATCACTTTAGTTGCATCTTCTAAGAGAAATTGCATACAGGGAGGTGATTGCAGCCTACTTGCTAGAAATAAATAAATTAAGTTTCAGGATTTTAGAGATGATTTGTGAAGGACTAGGACTTGAGCCAGGGTACTTAAGTGATACGAGTGAAGTTCAGATATTGTCATCAAACTTCTACCCATCTTGCCCTGACCCGAGTCTAACATTGGGAATATTGGCTCACCAAGACACTAGTCTCATAACCCTTGTGTATCAAGGTGATTCGACTGGTCTACAGTTTTTGAAAGATGGTCAATGGATTAATGTTGGATCCATTCCTAATTCCTTTGTTGTTAACATAGGTAACCAACTCGAGGTATGCTAGTTCCATAAGCTAATTAGCTTAAAGAATATTTGTATATGTTTAATGTAGAGGTGTTCCGACCCTTTTACAGGTCAAAAAGGTCGATATGGGCTCTATTTAAGCTCAAACAAGTCAAAAGACTCAAGTTTAAAAAGTTGGCTAAAATGGGAATGGGTCAAATGGGTTAAAATTAACTAAAAGTCTGTTATCAACCAACTTCCTAATTTGTTTCTAATTTAATAATTTAAAGTATTATGGAAAGGATATTGTTTTTGTAATCATATTGAATGCCCAAGCTATCTCAGTTTGTTTCTAGAAAATGGACCAAAAAAGATTTTATAGGTCAGCATGCCCGTTTGAGCATAAACAAACCTTTTTTGACTTGTTATCTGACACGCCTATCTTGTCACATCTAAATTGTTAGCCTAACTGATTCATGGTGTGAGTTTGTTTTGCTGAGTGCAGATAGTTAGCAATGGTAAGTTGAGAAGCATTGATCATCGAGTAGTTACCAGTAAGGACAAAACCAGAATAAGCATTGCAACCTTTGTGAACCCGTCTTACGATTGTATCATTGAACCAGCAAAGGCTTTGGTAAACAAAAATGAACCATCACGCTACAAAGCAAGTCGATACAAAGAATATGTTGATCGCAACAAAGCATTTGGTGACTACACTGTCGCTTTAAGGGATGTTGTAATCTCGGAAAGTTGAGCAATAGTTGTTTGCATAATGCTACTAGAAACCTTTTAGTTTTCAATTATCGCTTGCAGAAAATCCTACCAACAATATGCATGTTGTTTGTTGTATATGATGTTCTTCATTACCAGTAAATATTATTAAACAACTTTAATAAAAGTTTATCTTATCATCTGTAAACCTAGAAAGTAAAGTAAAGTAACTCCCAATACCGTCTTCAACGGGTTATGAGTCCCAATACCGTCTTCCACAATGTATAAGGGAGGTTGAGACGTAGACAACCGGTTATGTTGGAATATGGTAGTTGAATTCGCATGTTATACGATTAGAAGTACGTGAGCTTATTGGGGGCACACATGTTAAGACACGAAGGGTACGTTTATTATGTATTTAATATATGTAACTCGTTTATATTTATTAAATATATAATGTGTTTCACGAAATGATTTAATGATCATTAGTTATACGTTAGACGCAATATTAACTAAGAGGCTTATACAATTAATAGGTGATATACTTGTTAATTCGTGTAATAGCCCAAAGCAAACCATAAGCCCATTGAAAGCTTATGATCAGCCGATCAAAGTTTAAAAGGGACTAGAATTGTTTTCTTGTTGCCTAAGTATTATTATATTAGGTTAAGATTTGTCTTGACTAAACCTATAAATACAAAACAATGAGATACACAACGTGACGGGAAAAATATTGATAATTATCTATAGTCGTTTGGTTCTTTTGTAAAAAACCCTGTGTCACATCCATATACACATGAATGATATATCACAACCTTACACATGCTTATTTTCTAGTAACATGTGCATGTATAAGATATATATCATACCTATGGAATTTAATGCATGATGTGCATAATGAATAAATCCATACGTCTGTTATAAAGGATTATTGCTTTTCCTCTTTTTTGGACGATCGGCAATAAATCCTTAGTGTATCCGATTATGATTTTGCCAAGAACACTAAACCCCAGTTTGTTTGTGGTGTTTAATCGTGAAGCAAGGACTAGCATCCTAACGTGCTCGTGTGACGTGTAGCGTGAGCAACCGTAGAGGCGTTTATTTTAGACGCTTTTATATTCAAGAATAATCGCTAAAAGGTACGTTTTTATTATTCGTATTGTGTTAACCTAATAGCCTTAACTAGATCCGTTCCGCTGCGCACTCGTAGCTAAATTGGTTACCTAGTATTGTTAAATCCCAACAGTGGCATTAAGAGCCCGGTCATTTTGGCGTATAAGGCTACACTATTAAAATTAAATTTTACGCCTAGATACACGCCTAAAATTTATTTTAATTTTCTTTTGCGATTATTATAATTATTTTCTTTATTTTTATGTTTAAATTGTTAATATGGTAAAGATATGCAAATCTTTACCATAAATAAAATAAGGAAAATATTATACTAGATCTTGAATATAATATTAAAAGTTAATATAGGATTAATTTCTTCTTTTAATGTGGTTATTTAGGAAAGTAAATCTTTCTATTTGTTTAAAAGATTTATAAATTTATTTTTGGAAACTAAATCTTCTATTTTTGGAAATTAAATCTTTTATTTATGTTAACTAAATCTTTTAACTTTGAAAAAGAGATCTTTTAACTTTTAGATTGATTTGGTTCCTAAATTCTGGCTATAAGACCTACGCAATCATTTTTTTTATGCATGTGGCGATCTAGGCACTTGATGAAAACCTAGTGAGGGTCTTATAGTTCTCCAATTAGGGAAGACTCATTGGAGCTCTCGGATTTTTACTTGTTACTAGCTTGTTAATTAATGTCTTCGTTATTATTATGTTCCTATGTGCTTATTTGTTTATTAATGTTTACATGTCTACACGTTTAAACAAATAAAATACGTACTAATAATTAAGATGACATTAAAATGGTCTTTAATTTTACACGCCTAACATACATATTCATTGTGACATGCTATGTGTTTTGTGGAAAATTGTTTTATGAAACCAAAAGGACCTAAAACTATTGAAACAAGTTTTTCATGAATTTAAAAACTGGATGGTATGGTCACTACAGTGTCATTACTAAAGGTTTTTAAAATTAAGTGCTACAAATTTGTTTGCATACTTCTTTGTACACGCCATTTTAAAACTTTATGTGTATACCCCTATGTGTAAATTTTAAGTCTATGCCAGCCAACCAAGAACACGTGCATTTGGCTTGACCTCTTTGGTCAGACCTTAGGGCCATTCCAACCCATGGCGACTTTTACTCATTGGTCAGACCTTTGGTGATCGTTGCACGTTCTTGCGTGGTCGACTTAATTCGAGTATGCTTGGTCAGACCTTGGACCCGAGGCATAAGATGAGACTAAACATGCTCATAACATTATTACTTGTTTACTAATGTTTTTGAATGGTCTCATAAGTCTAAGAGTTGCATTTTATGCAATTAACGCTCGACGCTTACCGCTTGCCCTACTTGTTTACACGCTGGTCAGACCTCCGGTAATAAGTGGGAGGTCAAGTTGGTTCTTAGTCTTATTATTAATTAATTGGGTAGTTAATTCTTTTAAGAATTTAATTATCGAAAATACTAAAATCGAACTTTCTATATTCTAATATAATTGTGTTATTGCAACATAATTCGTAAACAAAAGTTTATTTTTTCTTAAAAAGACAAACATGGTCTCTTTTCCTGGTAAGAAGAGTGAGACTTACTCCTATCGTTTCTCCTTAGTTGACAAACTAAGATAGGATTACAAATGTTAAACTCATTTTCAATCTTTCATTACCCTTTTTGGGTTCTGAAATCTTTGAAAGATGGAATATTTTGTAGTTAGAGAACATTTTGTCTATAGCTACCAAAATAAATGACATCTTGCATTTATCACGATGTATGAGTTTAAACCGCAAAGAGTAAAGAATTTTCTAGCATTTTGCTAGGTATTTATCTTGGACTCGTTATTCCTTAAAGTGCTAAATACCCTTGTGGCTATATAGACGATATATGCTAAAATTCAGGTTAAATGAAAGCATGAATGGCTAGTCCCTCATCTACATAAGTAGAATTTCATATACTCTATTCAATACCTAAGTACATTGTTACTTGTAGGAATTCTAAGAGGATAGGAAAGTAAATAAATTGTTATTTGTTTTCAACCGGTGATGTAACATTTCTAATGTTGACAAATCCAGTGGGAGCATTGCGGTTTTATTACTGAAATGACACTCATGTAATGTTGCAAATTTCAGTGGGAGCTATGAATTTATTTCCTTGATAGTCACCCAGAGGCACTTTATTTTGCATACTCTAGTTTTGGTACATACTAAGGGACAAATCCCCACCATCCATCTAGTTTGATCTAATGGTGGGGATTAACCTAAGATTAAATGGGAAACATAAGTCCATGTTTTTTTCCCTTTTTTTTCTTTTTCTTTTTGTCTTTTTTATTATTATTATTTTTTTTCTTTCTCTTTTTTTCTTTTTTTTCTTTTCACGTAGGTGTGTTTTTTTTTTTTCTTTATTTTTTTTCCCTTTCTTTCTTGTTTTTTTTTTTCACGTAGGTGCTTTTTTTTTTTTTTTTTTTTTTTTTTTTTTTTTTTTTTTTTTTTTTTTTTTTTCC
>LBNU01005937.1:11683-34511 GCA_014162995.1 Artemisia annua | reverse complement strand
ATTTTGAATTTTCGAGGGAATACTTGTTCTTTTGAGCAGAATTATGAAAAACTTTGAAAATTTGATTAATTCTACTCAAAAGTAAGAAGCTTTCGCTCCTTATATGAGGATTGAGGCACTGATGCGTACCTCAAGGTCCTTTCTTTACAAGTTCGGGTTGTACACTGTTATGTGTGCACAAACCATAATGTTTTTAGGATAAGTGCACGAAGAATCTTTAAACCTTTGTTTGATTACGCACTTTCCTTTCTTTGAAGAACGAGTCCTTAGCTGAAATACTAAGAAGTCATTGTTTTAATACCAAATTTGTTTTCCTTTAACAATAATACTCCCTCTCAAATAATGAAGTTTATTTGAGAGATAGTCTTCTTGAGCAGAATTTTGAATTGTATATAAAAATACTTTTTGAAAAATTCATGGGATGATTCTGCTCAAGGTTTTAGAAAACATAATCAAGTGTTATGCAACAAAGAATACTTGAGTATTAGATTAAACAACAACCTTGGGAACCCATTTCAGCACGGCGCCAATGGGTTTGCCACAATTTTAAATCCATTAATAGGTTGTGTCAATCCGATTGAAAGATGTTGAATTCCAACGAGAACCAAAAAAAACTTTTGTTCAATTTTGAATTACCACTCGTTGAATAAATGGAAATTTAAAACTCTTTTTTTCTGTTGAAAGTTGTTTGAGAAACCCGATGTCTCTCGTTTGAGTTTTAAAATCTGAAGAAGAAGATTTCCATCTAGAGTTGAACCTCATGTGTTCTTATTGAAGATTTGTGATGAATGGAAACCTTCCGGTATTTGGGATGTTCAGAGACATTCTTTTATTGCAGCCAAAGCATTCCAGATATTGAAAATTTGAAAGGTTTTGAACAACTATGCTTTGGTTTCCACACCTGTTTTACCGGTGTAAAACGAGAGTGTAGAGTTTGAAAAACTTGTTTCTCATCAATTGAATCCTTTTCCATGTTTAGCCATTCGAAACGTTTAACCCTTTAACCTCAAAATAGGTTCCATAAGAAACATTTTGACAATTGTTGAAAATTTGACTATCATAGGGATAACATGTACTTGCACAGAAAGAAATGCATCAGGCACAAACAAGTATACAGGTGAATCAAAAACTCATTCTAAATCTTCCTAAGTGCTCAGAAATCTCAAATAAACACACAAGATCACATAGTAACTCATTTTTCACTCGAAATTTTCCGATTATTAACATGGTTTGGGGTTATGATTTGAGACTTTGCATGCAGATTAGCATCATAATGCCAGAATATTTCACAAACAAATGTCCTAGTAGTTGCAGCAAAGACCTCTACATCTTAAACCCCTAAATTCAAACTTAGGTTATTTCTAATCATGTAAAAACCTAATCGAGCATTTTTTTTTGTGTTCTCTAAGGCTATATGAACTGATTTATTAGACTAACTACACATAAAAAATGCCGCAATCGGTAATTACTTAAGCCCTAGTTTCTGATTATGCCTTTTTGACCTTTGAAATCATTTGAAACATTTAGGGAATAATTAGACAACAACCATGAAGGAATTAGAAGCTCACTATCATGGGAAAAGATCGAGGATAAAAAATTTGTTAGACTGATTTGTTGACCTTTTTAAGTATGTGTGCTCCTTTTTGAGAACATTTGTGGAAGACAAGAATTTCATTTCTCCCCCTCGAATTAGCATTTACTTTGTGAAACCTTTTTGCACATTTTAATTCGAGAGATCATAGAATTATTTGAAAATGAGTTTTCAATCCAAATGATGAAGAAACATCTTATTCTTGAAGAATTGTGGTGAGGTGTGCAAACTTCATGATTGTGAAACTTTTCTCCCCCTCAAAACATGTTCCATGTTGACAATTTAAAGCAAAATATGTTTTAATGGAGGAACATAGTTTTGAAGATAAGAAGTTTGCACATACCAAGAGTAATCACAAATCAAACAGAAAATGATAAAGAAACATGATTGTACCCGTGTCAAATGTTATTCATCATCACCGAAGGACATGAAGACTAGATCAGGTCGTTGAAAGAGTCGAACCGGAAATGAAGGTCTGGCTCCTATGTAGCTTTCCAGTTGTCTGATCTGATCACGCCTTTTCAATCATTCCTCAATGGAGCGATATAAGAGATTAACTTCCCCTAATTGATGCTGCATGTTTATAGTTGCTTCTTCGTACACTTCTTTTTGGCGAAGTTTCTGAATCATCTTCCCCCCAAACTGACAACCATCCTCTTCAAATTCGAAACTTTGATGCAGTTAACATGACTTCTAACTTTTGACGTTTTGTATACGCAACGGAATTTGTAGACAACATAGTAAACCACACCAAACAAATCTGAGTAGTCACTTAATCACAGTTATGCTCAACGCGGAAGCTTCGTTGGGGGTAACATGCAAGAAATCAGCGGGATATTCTTACGTATGTATGCTACTTCACATAAAACAGCCTGCGAGAGTTGAAACGATTACACCAAAAAATCACAAAACTGGACCACTGATCATCTCTGCGGACGTCTCTCCGGTAGTAATAAAATTGTAAGCTCGATCACGTGAGTCTATTATGCATCCCTGATGTGCACATTTCTTCCCCCTGATTGCAGATCCTCGTGGAAGATGAGTGTTTGCGCAAAGAAATCAAGAAAAGTCAAAGAAAGCAACAGAACATCCACTCTCTCTTCCCCCACGATGTCTTCGCGAAATCGGAAGCATACACACTATGTTTACGATGGAAAACGGAGGCAGCGTAACCCCATATGTCCAATTAAGCGAACAAATGTGAAGTACCATAAATAGCCCATGAGAATCAACTGCTGATAACATCTCTTGTCCATTGGTGAGTTGAAGGGTGATGTTGATAAGTATCATGCAAATTTGACGGATCCAAATTGCGAAAAGACGACTCTTCAATATCAGGAACGGTTGTAGCCGATGCAAATGGATTGAAGACATCATACTTGTCATAATCTGCAATTGCGGGTACTGATTGTTGGATAAGATCTCCAGCTGTATTGTCTGTGTTGGAAGCGATCTGATATGCCATCATTGTTGGTGATTCAATTGGAGGTGCATTGTTCGCAACAGGAGTTGTCGTAGAATCAGGTGTATCAACTGTTGGACTATTATCAGGTTGAGCAGCGGAATCGGTGGATACATCTGGTGCACTTTGTACAAGAGAATCATCGAACAGTGGAGGGAACAGTGTTTCCAATTGTTGACGGTTGAGTAACAACTGTTCAGCTAAAGGATTTGAAAACTTTAGACGGTTGGTTGCGGTTTTTTAATGCTAAACTTAAGGTTCAATAATAATTCAAACCCAGTAATTCTCTTACCATCCTTTACTGCTTTGTTATGTATTGAGAGCAACAGATCGAGAGGCCTTTGCAAAGACATGGTGGCAGGCTCGAACACAACAAGACATATTGCGGTTCATGTTTTGGTGCTCACAAAAAGTTTATTGGCTTATCACTTCATGGTCATTCACTACATAAATTTGCTTTTCAAGGCGGTCAAGATTGGACCTCGCATCCATGGACGTTTATTAAACCATCAAAATCGTATGACACGATGGTTGATAGGTTTAGTTTGTTTTGTTTTAACATATTTCCAGGTTGCCACATTATTAGTTATAAGCATTGTACTACTTTATAACATTATTGACTTATTACGTTTTATTTTTTATCACATTATTAGTTACAAGAATTGCACTTTATATAATCATTGACGTATTGCTTACTATTTCTTTCAAACAAATGATTCAACCTGTTTACTTTCGTTGTTCTTTCTTAATTTGTTTACACGCTTAATTGTTTGGTGCACTATCTCTTCTAAAAACCCGTCAATTTGACGGGTCTTATAAGCTAGTAAGATATATATCATACCTATGGAATTTAATGCATGATGTGCATAATGAATAAATCCATACGTCTGTTATAAAGGATTATTGCTTTTCCTCTTTTTTGGACGATCGGCAATAAATCCTTAGTGTATCCGATTATGGTTTTGCCAAGAACACTAAACCCCAGTTTGTTTGTGATGTTTAATCGTGAAGCAAGGACTAGCATCCTAACGTGCTCGTGTGACGTGTAGTGTGAGCAACCATAGAGGCGTTTGTTTTAGACGCTTTTATATTCGAGAATAATCGCTAAAAGGTACGTTTTTATTATTCGTATTGTGTTAACCTAATTGCCTCCGCTGCGCACTCGTAGCTAAATTGGATACCTAGTATTGTTAAATCCCAACAGTAGCATCAAGAGTCCGGTCGTTTGGGCATATAGGGCTACACTATTAAAATTAAATTTTACGCCTAGATACACGCCTAAAATTTATTTTAATTTTCTTTTGCGAGTATTATAATTATTTTCTTTATTTTTATGTTTAAATTGTTAATATGGTAAAGATATGCAAATCTTTACCATAAATAAAATAAGGAAAATATTATACTAGATCTTGCATATAATATTAAAAGTTAATATAGGATTAAAAGAGGGAAATTACTAGTTAATATATTGTTTCTTCTTTTAATGTGGTTATTTAGAAAAGTAAATCTTTCTATTTGTTTAAAAGATTTATAAATTTATTTTTGGAAACTAAATCTTCTATTTTTGGAAATTAAATCTTTTATTTATGTTAACTAAATCTTTTAATTTTGAAAAAGAGATCTTTTAACTTTTAGATTGATTTGGTTCCTAAATTCTGGCTATAAGACCTACGCAATCATTTTTTGATGCATGTGGCTATAAGACCTATGATTTAAGATCATTTGAGAACCAAACTTTTTTTACATACCAAGGGACTAATCTCCACCCTTCATCTTACCTTCATCTTTATTTGATCTAATGGATGAGATTAATCCCAACAATTTAAAAAACCCACTTTCATCCTTTTTTTCAAATATTAATATCTTTCAAACCGTTAATCGTTAAGCGAAAAAAAATATACCGTTACGACGAGCATTAATTATCTTTCTATAGATAGACACTTTGATATATTTTCGACAAAACTTTTTTTTTCGTTTTTTTCACGTTTTTTTCCGTGGCCGAAAAAATCATATATTATCATATAAATACCGTCCAGTTTTTAAATTCATGAAAAACTTGTTTCAATAGTTTTAGGTCCTTTTGGTTTCATAAAACAATTTTCCACAAAACACATAGCATGTCACAATGAATATGTATGTTAGGCGTGTAAAATTAAAGACTATTTTAATGTCATCTTAATTATTAGTACGTATTTTATTTGTTTAAACGTGTAGACATGTAAACATTGAGGAGAGTTATATTAAATAACAAACTTTTCTTACATACCAAGGGACTTATCCCCACCATCTATCTAAAAAGAAATCAATGGTTGAGATTAAAAGCATTTTATTATTTCACCTATTTTTTATAATTTAAATATCTCTTAAACCGTTAATCGTTAAGCGAAAATAATTACACCAGCGCGACGAGCATTTAATTATCTTTCTATACACGGGCACTTTGATATACTTTTGACAATAAAATTTTTTTTTGTTATTTTCATGTTTTTTTTCGTGGCCGAAAAAAGGTTTTTAAAATTAAGTGCTACAAAGTTGTTTGCATGCTTCTTTGTACACGCCATTTTAAAACTTTATGTGTATACCCCTATGTGTAAATTTTAAGTCTATGCCAGCCAACTAAGAACACGTGCATTTGGCTTGACCTCTTTGGTCAGACCTTAGGACCATTCCAACCCATGGCGACTTTTACTCATTGGTCAGACCTTTGGTGATCGTTGCACGTTCTTGCGTGGTCGACTTAATTCGAGTATGCTTGGTCAGACCTTGGATCTGAGGCCTAAGATGAGACTAAACATGCTCATAACATTATTACTTGTTTACTAATGTTTTTGAATGGTCTCATAAGTCTAAAAGTTGCATTTTATGCAATTAACGCTCGATGCTTACCGCTTGCCCTACTTGTTTACACGCTGGTCAGACCTCCGGTAATAAGTGGGAGGTCAAGTTGTATCTTAGTCTTATTAGTAATTAATTGGGTAGTTAATTCTTTTAAGAATTTAATTATCGAAAATACTAAAATCGAACTTTCTATATTCTAATATAATTGTGTTATTGCAACATAATTCGTAAACAAAAGTTTGTTTTTTCTTAAAAAGACAAACATAGTCTCTTTTCAAGAAGAGTGAGACTTACTCCTATCGTTTCTCCTTAGTTGAAAAACTAAGATAGGATTACAAATGTTAAACGCATTTTCAATCTTTCATTACCCTTTTTGGGTTCTGAAATCTTTGAAAGATGGAATATTTTGTAGTTAGAGAACATTTTGTCTATAGCTACCAAAATAAAAGACATTTTGCATTTATCACGATGTATGAGTTTAAACTGCAAAGAGTAAAGAATTTTCTAGCATTTTGCTAGGTATTTATCTTGGACTCGTTATTCCTTAAAGTGCTAAATACCCTTGTGGCTATATAGACGATATAGGAGGAAATGCATGCTAAAATTCAAGTTAAATGAAAGCATGAATGGCTAGTCCCTCATCTACATAAGTAGAATTTCATATACTCTATTCAATACCTAAGTACATTGTTACTTGTAGGAATTCTAAGAGGGTAGGAAAGTAAATAAATTGTTATTTGCTTTCAACTGGTGATGTAACATTTCTAATGTTGACAAATCCAGTGGAAGCATTGCGGTTTTATTACTGAAATGACATTCATGTAATGTTGCAAATTTCAGTGGGAGCTATGAATTTATTTCCTTGATAGTCACCCATATTATTTCAAACTTGTTTTGAAATAATTCATACTTTCCGAATATGAACGACCATTGATCAAAGGAAAATTGCATTTTATTTTATTAGATAACACGTTGCCTTTCTGATGTCGTTTTCCGAAACGTTATCTATAAAAAATAATAATTCACACTTCCTTATTAACGTTATGGTTCCAAATCTACTTGTAATATCTATGACATTATCATATTGTTTACACAATCAAGCACATGTTCTGTTGTTTGTCTTTATAATATGATGTTGTGCCTTACACAAGTAGGAGAAATCTCATAGTGTGTGCAAGGAACAACATATTATTGGTTTCTATTGACCGCAAGGTAAGAAAGCTAATAATTCTACTAGGAATTAAACATACAAGATGTTTGTTGCCCTACTACATTCTAATGTCTTGATATAGTGTAAAGCTACTTCAACATTTTGACTACATGTTTTAGTCAATATAATATGGTTAAATTATAATAATCATAATTTTGAAGTATAAAATTAACTTGAAATTACTATTGAACTCAAGAGTTTGCGTTCATGGTTACTTTAGTTATGTATAATTATGTTTGCTTGTTAAGACATAATTATAAAGTCCTTGAATTAGTCAAAGACTTATAACATAAAGTATGTAGTAAACTTGTTATGTCTTTTTGCTAACACATAAAACATGAGGTCCTTTAATCATTCAAAGACTTATAATGTATACTTGACATGTTCTGTTTTCTTGTAAACACATGAACATCTAATTCTTGAACTGTTCTGTCTTCTTGTGAACACGTGAACATATGGTATTCAAGAAATATACATTATAGCATGCACATGGTTCTAAAATACTGAATATGCAATTTGGCTCGACCCAATTAACAAGTATTTGATCCAAAGAGAATTAAGTTATCTATGGAATTCTGATCAAGTTCCACAATTCCAATACTCATAGAATACCAAATTATTATGGTATGTCTAATGAGTTGAAACAAATGATATTCATATTGTTTGATTCATGATAGTTTAATTACTCTACCTCCAAAATCTATCAAGGTAAGAAAATTGCGTGTGTCATGGGTATACTCAATATGGTTCAAACCTAGAAGGTATTCAAGACAACCCATGACTAAAACCCCTAAACCTTTAGGGATTTTCGGTTTCACCACTCAAACCAATCGAATCCTAAAACCTTTTGGGTTTTTCTATTCTCTTACACTTCCTAGCTTGACGATTGTAGTGTTGGTGTTCCTCCTAGCTTGACGTAACACAAACCTATGTTAAGGTTTTTGGTTAAAGGGTGATAAAAGAATTAGGGTTTTTGCTATAAACCCTAATTAGGGTTCTATGAAGGAATCCCACTATGTCTTGATTAAAGTTCTGAATTTGTTAAAATCTTATGAAGCATATAATTAACAAACTAGAGATGAGAACTTAAAATGTGTTTTGTAGTTTCCTGATTAAGAACAATTTATTGTTGCTTAAATACTTAGTATTTAGAGAATTATCTCTACTTACAAAAGTAAGTGGGAGCACCTACAAATCTTGAAGATATTCAAGAACAAAATACACAACCTTTTGAATCCACATGATAATGTCATACTAAGGTTAAACATGAAAATGTCAAACCAAAGTTAATGTTACTCTCATTCATAAATCTGCAAAGATGCCTCATCACTTGATTGATATTATAATATCAATGCTGAGGAATATAAGTTAGTAGATTATTGTAAATCTGCTAAACTGCTAAGATACATTATCACATCTTGAATCTGATAAATATCTTAGAACTATGAATGATAAGATGCAGTCCTTAAAGGCAAATCAATCATTTGAGTTTGATTGATATTTCGCCTAAATATGTAAACCTGTGAGGTTGGAATGAGTTTCTTTTGAAGAAATGCTCACAAGGACAAAATTGTATACATATTAATGCATGACTTATAATAAGAAGTTTTTAATCATACTCAAGCAATTGACTGTGATTAGATTTTTTTTTATCTGCACGCATTAATTGAATAAAGATAATTAATTGTCATACATGTTTCCTTGTATATGCAATATGACAATTAGGTTTTATAAATCTTTCCTTTATGATTACCTTTTGCGAGGACGGTGTGTAATCAAAAGGGTTATGAGTTTATATAGTCTTTATATTGTATACAAGATAAAATAATCCAAGTATTTATTGGATCATGCATCTAGGAACTGAGATCTTGAATTTAATTACAATATGATTTTGATTGAATTAAGATAACTCCTGAGTACACCTGACATTAAGTGGGAGCACTATGTTGTTTTTCTTAAATTCGTATGTTGTATACATATTGAAGGTATCATTCCATTTAAGCTAGATATTAATCTTTAAGCTTGGAATGAAACTTCACTTGGGAATTTAGGGAATAAAACAAATGACTTTGGAATAAATGTTTATTGGAATAAACATATGCGGTAATTAAGTCCAACACAAATGCAATATATCATTAATGCAAGTCTTAAATTATATATTTCACTTGAAATAATTAATTACATGGATGGAAACCTTATGTTTTTAACTAAAGATTCATCATGTATGTATTATATTGTGTATGTGACTAGTTGTTACTTTTGCATGAGAGCAAGATGAGCTAACGACAATAGTATCTAATTGAGAGAATTTAGATAAGTGTTAAATACAAATGTTTACGAATTATAAATCATAGTGTTGTATGTGTACACTGATGCTAGAGGATAAGCAATCCTAGTAAAGTAGAATTTTATCATTTATGATGAATG
The DNA here is from genome assembly GCA_014162995.1 of Artemisia annua. Lineage (NCBI taxonomy): Eukaryota > Viridiplantae > Streptophyta > Magnoliopsida > Asterales > Asteraceae > Artemisia > Artemisia annua. The sequence goes on along the minus strand of LBNU01005937.1, from coordinate 24,983 downwards.
TCTGTTGTATTAGTTGCATTACACATAAAGGAATAAGAATATTTTACATTTTAAGAAACTGTAAAGATGACTTTCAGTTCGTCGTTGACTTAAATACCTTATACAAGGTATGGTGACATCCTTATACTATGACACTTGCAATAGTATGAGCATATGAGATAAGACACTCATTATATTTTTCAAACCCTTCACAATTTGTGAAATTTTGAAACAAGTATTCGGAAAGTTTACTCAGATGACTATTTAGTTTTCTTGTAAAGAAAAGTTGAGAATGCTGGAAACATTAGACTTCAACTTACTAATTAGTCTCATGCATATCTATTTTTAGTATTTGGATAATTGGGATTGTATGACAATTATTACTTTATGATGAATAAAGATACTTGGTATTTGTCATTCATTCATATAATAATTGTTATCCTATATTTGCATGTTTAATCCTTGAATGATTTTATCATTCTAAATTTGTCCATTGTCGGTTAACAATATGGGAATATTGTTATGTAAGGCAAATGTGAGTGTTGGTTATATTCTTTGAATATATGGATTGTTCCCGCCAAACTCATATGTATTCACAAGGGATGCATATTGGATACCCCAACTTTCGAACATTACTTTTGGATCCTTGTCATGAGTAAAATGTTGAAAATGGTTTAATAAGTCATCCTTAGACTTGAGATACAAGCAAGTTCTGCATGTATGGATATCACTTTGTGATTATAGCCAAACGATGTCCTGAAAAAGGTAGTCATAAAAGCTATTTTTCGAAGTGAATGTGAAGCAGCATCCACAACACTTGTAGTCAACAAAGGATTTGTTCCTCCACTTGATAAGTGCAGAATGATACCATGGCGCCTCTCCAGAATTAATCAGATAATTGTGTGGCCGCACCCAAAGGGTAATTTTAAGATGATTCTTAATTACATTTGGTATATCTGAATTAACTTCTATAACGAGAATCTAAATGTTAAACTATATGGAATGAGTTAGGATCCATATCCATGGTTTAACGGTATCTGTAACAAAAGGATGATAATGACAAGTAATACATAACCATTAAAAGCTTAAATTGTTCTTGAAACTTCATCTCAAGTATTTTTTTATTTATGACAATAAGTGTGTTGCTAGACGTTGCTATTGTTGGTATAAATGTAAGTCTGCTACTCCAACTCCCAAGTGGGAGCTGTTGGAGTATGGTAGTTGAATTCGCATGTTATACGATTAGAAGTACGTGAGCCTATTGGGGGCACACATGTTAAGACACGAAGGGTACGTTTATTATGTATTTAATATATGTAACTCGTTTATATTTATTAAATATATAATGTTTCACGAAATGATTTAATGATCATTAGTTATATGTTAGACGCAATATTAACTAAGAGGCTAGCTTATACAATTAATAGGTGATATACTTGTTAATTCGTGTAATATCCCAAAGCGTGCTTTTCTAAAACAATTTAAGGGGACCCTTGGTACGCAAGTCAAACTGACTATAATCAGCTATGACTGTTTTTCTAAAAGAATACTGATTTTCATTATCTACTGTCAAAACAACCAATTAAAAGAAACATTTTACCTCTTTAAGCCCCAACAATCACTTTAAAAACATATCCAAAGACCCCACAACTTATATCTTTAACTTCGATCAACCATACTTAAAAGTTAATGTAGGTTTTATGTGAATCGCGTCTCTCATTAATCATTAAACGTGGTATATAAATACCAATACAAGAATGTTCTAGACTCGGGCCTTAGTCCTAACATTATCACAGTAGACTAGCGTAGTAGAAGACAAAGGTGTGTGCAACTCTTGTAGGTTTTATGTGAATCGTGTCTCTCATTAATCATTAAACATGGTATATAAATACCAATACAAGAATGTTCTAGACTCGGGCCTTAGACCATACAAATATTACATGGACTCAAACTCTAACTTGTAAATACATACGACTAACACTTAAAACATCACTGAAAATTTACAAAGACACAAATTTCAAAAAAATATAAATGATAAATCAAAACAAGCGAACCCAAGTTTAAGCTCCTTCACATGGCGAAGATTTAATTAAAATCCTTTAAGCATGTCTTCTTCCTCAGTCAACTCACTTATATAATCTTCCTCATCAAGCCCATAGGCATAAACATAATATTCATTTTTATACACGGATATATAATCTAAGTGAGCTTTAACTAAAGAAGACTCACTTAGCAATGAAAGCTTTAGCAAAGTTAAATTATTTCGGATTGTTAGTGACAAAATATTAGGAGCATTAATTTCGATACTATTTTTACCATCTCCAATTCCTATATAATAATAAGGGTGCCTATATCCCGAGAATACTAAGTTCTTAACACTATGTGAACTAATCTCAAGCCGTCTAAACCCATAGCAATAGTACAACTCCAAAGTTTCCAAAACCGGACTACCCGACAATATATTTTGAATCAAATCTTCATCTAGTTTCCCATATGCTATACACAAACTCCTGAGGTTTTTCCAACTAACGGCGCCAATTGGATTAAATACACAATATCCCAATTTTAGACGTATCAAACACGAATTGTAGAAAAGAAACTGACNAATGATAAGGCTAATAAGGCTTACTCGCCAAAGATCTGATACTCGCAGGGACCAAGAAGGTGATACTCGCAAGAACCAAAAAATGATACTCGCAAGGACCAAGAATAATGATACTCGCAGAAACCACTTAATTCTCTTACTCGCGAATCCCTAAAATCCTTACTCGCAGAAACCCAAAAAAACTTACTGACCACTTTTTTTCGATCTAAATGAGTACCAAAGTAGAGTTTTACCTATACTAATGTATACTAAACCTTTACTATACTAAGATAAAAAACCCAACGAGTAGAAAATGAAATCTAACGAGCCTAAACACGAACCAAACGAGATCAAAACTACCCAAACTAATCTAAAAACAACCTCTAATATCCCTAGGCGAATGATATCACTTGTTAGGTCACCATGTTTAGCATAAACAACCAAAGATACAATAGAGAAGAATAGACTAGAAGAAGAAGATGGAAGGAACTCAAATATTGATGTAAATGAAATTGTTATTGCATGAGAACCAACAAGCCGTAACGAGGGCTTACAACATGTATTTATAGGAAGTCCAAGAGGCACTAGATACTTCTACTATTTTACCATTTCACCCCTTGGACTTTTACATATCATGAAATTACATCATAAACTTTCATAACTAAATGATTAAATGTAAAACATAATAAGTCTAATATAGCAACCTATTACAAACTAATGACCGACACTTTGTAAACGTGAAACATGTTCCTAACAGTTTTTATACACGGATATATAATCTAAGTGAGCTTTAACTAAAGAAGACACACTTAGCAATGAAAGCTTTAGCAAAGTTAAATTATTTCGGATTGTTAGTGACAAAATATTAGGAGCATTAATTTCGATACTATTTTTACCATCTCCAATTCCTGTATAATAAGGGTGCATATATCCCGAGAATACTAAGTTCTTAACACTATGTGAACTAATCTCAAGCCGTCTAAACCCATAGCAATAGTTCAACTCCAAAGTTTCCAAAACCGGACTACCCGACAATATATTTTGAATCAAATCTTCATCTAGTTTCCCATATGCTATACACAAACTCCTGAGGTTTTTCCAACTAACGGCGCCAATTGGATTAAATACACACTATCCCAATTTTAGACGTATCAAATACGAATTGTAGAAAAGAAATTGATCTAACACAAACATGTCACTCAAACTCGTATCCTTTAACGATATATCAAGGTCTTGAACGTTACGATTTGCAGCGTAGGAAATCCAACTATTAATTTTGGAGTCATACGTGGGATCGTATTCTGCATGGAGTTGGAACTTGTTAAGGTTTAAAGCGATACTTTGATTTATGATTTTATCTATGTACCCAATACCCTTGTATCTAATAAAATTCTCATCCGGATACTCTACTACTAAAGTATTATATTCATCTACTGAAAGTTCATATTCATCTTCGAAAATAAGGTTAGGAACTGAAGTCCAAAGATGATGCCATCTTCTCGAGAGTGTACTTGTCCTAAAGGCTTCTTTTGTTTTTGTCAAACGAGAGATGATTTCCATTAGTAAGCAATCTGGTAGCAAATTTATTCGATCTTCTTTTCCGATTTTGCTTCCTTTGAGATCAATTTCCATGGCGTTAATTGATTGATCAGCTTATGGAAATTCACAACACCCAGGTTGATGGTGATCAGGAAACAAACCAAGATACCAGCCAGAATGCGGAATCAGACCTTATAAAGATGTCGACACACTACAAGAACTCGAGTAAAAGAAACCCGCACGATAATGCTCCCAAACATTAAGTTTTGTTAAAGAACAAGGAAAGAAAAAAAGAAAACCTCCTCTCATTCTCTATTTATAGAGAATGACGGGAACTCCTAAACCTATTATGATTAGGGTCGGCTGCAACAAAACAAGAAAAGAAGAAGGTCGGTTGTTGTTTGGACTTGCCATACATACAATAACCAACCGAACTTCTTTCCTAATATTCTACTTCTATATATGGCTTAGATAGCTAATTGACACTTATATACCCTTTAAAAAAAACAATAAATCAAACACACACACTAACACAATTTATAGCGCACGCCATGAAGTTATATTGGGTTATAGCACATCACCAATGGCGCCATCAACAGTGTCGTAACATGAGGTTGGCGCACGGGATGGCATCATGAAACCCGACACTCTTAGTGCATATTAACTTATACCTAAAGGGAGATCTGCAAATGGTGCACTTGTATCAAGTCTCCATTTAAAAGAGGTATTTTTTCATTAGTCTTATGTATACATTAATTATAGAGTAAACTGAAAAATACATCACTACATCATTGTTTAATAAACATTTGAAAGTGTTTTAAACTTTATCTAACAGAAAAACAAAAGTTCATGTAAACATTTGAAAAAAGATAAATGATTAACTTGTAATTAAACTTATGCTTAAACAAGATGTAAATTATTTATTGGTGCTAAGTAGTGGACTCATTATCTCACAAACCAATCAACTAAGAACATGCATGTTTAAGAATAAGTTTAAGCATACATTTAGTCATGTCAATCATTTCTCTTAAAATAAATAAACACATTTGAAAATGTTTCGACGAGGGTATGAAAAACAAAAAGTTCATGTATTAAATATATAAAGTAAGAAAAAAGTAACTTAAGTACTAGGGGTGTTCATCGGTTCGGTTATCGGATTGTTCGGTTAGTTAGATTAATTTTTTTTATGAGTAAAACCGAACCGAATTCAAATTTGATTAAACCGAACCGAATAACCCGGATTACTTAATTTCATTTATTTATTTATTTATATAGACTTTTAGCAAAAACATAAATAAATAAATAAAGCTTAAAAATTTGTATATGTATACAATGAAAAAGTTTAATTCGGTTTTTGGTTCAGATTTTTAAAATCATATCCAAACCGAGAACCAAATATTTAGGGGGTGTTTGGTTGAGGGGTATAAGGCCTAATCAATGGGAAAAGAAATTAAACATAGTGTTTGGTTGGCTCTAATGCTATGACCCATTACCTAATAATGGGTAATTGCCATTACCTAATAAATTTGGGGTACCCTTTCCTTTTCCTTAGCATTCCCTTTGTCTCTCACTTTCTCATTCCTTATTTTGAACCAAGCGCACCCTTAGTTCTGTTCGGTTCAGTTTTAACAATTTGACATCTGTTTCAGTTTCCGGTTCCTATGGGTATTAACTGAATTGTGAACACCATATTAAGTACAGGCCTTTTTCCCTAAATGCCCCAAAGGTACACACATGTGTACCCCATTCACCAAAAAAAAATTCCCTCTTCACCCCAGGGGCGACCATCTCCCAAAAATTCTTGGGCAACTCTCACAAATTTGGGACAAGCGTCCCTATGATTGGGCCCACTATGTACTTTCATAGTACCACTAAAGATACCTTAGTTTTTGGGCAACCGGGACCTACATTCTTGGGCGACTAAGCCTAATTTGTCTTTTAGTGAAAAAATATAGTCTTTTTATATGATTAAATAGTACATATTTTATGGGCGACTGGGCCCCACCCACGTGTATTCTTGGGCGACTGGGTAGGTACAAAGTACACACTTTTAATTTTTTAATGGCATTGGTACTTGTGCCATACCTTTATACTTTATACTTTATATTTTTATATAAATACATATAAAAGAACAAATACACTTTATATACTTAAATAAAAAAAATCTATTATATTTATAAAAACAACTTTAAACACACACACACACACACACACACATTTAAACACACACTCTCCCACACACGCTCCCTATTCCCTAACTGCTACTACACACAGTATCACACACACTTAAACACACACCCGAACAGATCAAAAAACCCATCAAACACCCAAACCCTAATTGTTCATCCTAACGGTTGAAACCCTAACCATTGAAACAAACACATAGTTATCTATCTAAACCCTAATCATTAAAAAAATGATTGTTCTTCCAAATACGATAATGTTTGATGCGAAGATAACGGTGAGATCTAGATTAGATTATCTTACAGATATTAAAGCTTTGCTGCAAGGTAATAGAACCAATTTGTTTAGAAAAACTGTGTTTGGCCCCCGGTTACATTTTCCCCCATATGCTCCTGATAACCATTTATATAATTTCTTTTATCAAAACCAAGTTAGGGTTCCTGAAGTTAGTGATCCTTGCCCTAGCATTATTTTTGAAATAGGTGATAATGCGCTTGATGAGACGAAAAGTGTTACGCTTTTAGGGGGTTATTTAAGCCCTAATTCGTATAAATGTGATCAAATATTGCCCTAAATCGTTCCTTTTGTCATTTTAGGTACTTTTGAGAAGAATTCGGGAAAACATGCATATTCGAACGTTTTTGAAGCATAAAAGTGAAGAAAACGACAAAGTCTCAAAAGTTGAAGATTTACAACCTGACGGCGTCAGAAGTCATAAGGTGACGCCGTCAGAAAGTCTTGACAAAAGAGTGGAATCCAATTTTCAAATGACGGGCCAGAGGATTTAACACCTGACGCCGTCAGGTGTTAGGAAACGTAGGCCGTCAGGAGTAAAGTTAAAGAGTGACAGCCCAGAAGGTTTTATAAAGTGACGGCGTCAGAAGTGGATCTAGGCCATCCGAGAAAACTATTGGCGGCGAGCTGACGGTGTCAGCCCTTATAACCTGACGCCGTCAGAGTGTAAAATCTATATATAGTTTTCTAATTTTCATTCATTAGTGGGGAACCTTGTGGAGAACTTTTAGGGCAAACCCTAAAGACGAATTTTCTGTATTTTTTAGGGTTTCCAACCCTTGGAACCCTCATGCTTAATTAAAGATAAGTCTTCACTTTAATTCAATCAATATGTCTATGTGTTGGTTGATTATCTATCTTGCTTGTCTTTTAATTAACATGTGTAGCTAAATTCTTTAGTGTTTGCTTAGATCTAATGAAACCTAACTATTGATTATTGGTTGATTGGTGTGTGTTGTTGTTTGTTGGGAGGATTGTTCCATCAATGTTAGGCTCAAGAAAACTGGCCAACCTCCTTTATGGTAACTTGCTTGAACGTCTTGGGAAACATGTAGCCAAGGCATACTAGGCTATTAAGGTAGTATTTAACGCATGAGCCACTGTTTACAACCCCTATGGTTGTGCCGTGCATGGCATAGGGCGAGATAAGAGCTCATAGAATTGGAGAGATATGTATGCCACTCCATGAGTTATTAGGAATACACCCTTCATCCACACAAGTAACACACATATCAATTGACCGGTAAAAGATAGTTAGGGAGTAATGAAATCTAAGTAAATACAATTTTCTCCATATTGTTTTCACAACCACAATAGTTTAGATATTTATTTTATTTTAATTTGCAAAAGTAGTAAACTTGGGTTAGTTGACTAGCAACTAATTCCGCCCTTCCTCTAAAAACCGAGATTTTACTTGCTTTCCATAAAATATAAAAATACAAAAAGAATCTTCCTTTCATCCTTAGACCTTTAGAGTAGTTATTTCTATCCTAACGAATACTATTCCCTGTGAAGAGAACGATCAATCCCTCCTTGACTTACCACTATCCTATATTTACATGTAAGGTACACTGCCTGGTGCGGGTTGTAAGCCTCTTGAGATCCCTCGAGAGGGTAAAACTTGTTGTAAGGTTCACCAAAACCACGCATTCAAGTTTTTGACACCGCTGTCTGGGATGCTTAGAGCTTAATGATGATTATAAGAAGGATGAGGCGACAATTAGGTGGCTCACGCTTGGATATGTGAGCATTAGTGACACTAGATGAGAACCCGTGACTTTGAGTCTAGCTACAAGACTCGTAAATAAAGAAAAGATCTTCTTGGGAGGCAGCCCATGTTTTGTGTGTTTATTTGATTTTATTTGTTTCCGTATGTAAGTTATATTTCTTGATTATTGATTCATGCTTCAAACTAAATTGTAAAAATGCTTTATTTTGTTTTTAACTTCCTCTTAACTACATATAAAGGTATTTTGCAAAAGCTAAGTGTAAGGGAAATCTAAATCGGTTTATAAAGAACGAATGAACATGAATCATAACAACGAAATTAACCTACATATTAGTACTTGTTTGAGTCAAATGCTTGTATCGAGTCATAATGAATTTTTGCAGGAATTCCAGGAAGTAAGATTTAGATTTTCCAGAATTTTTCCCGGAAGCTTAACATGAGAATTCTGTCGGAACTTTCTGACGGCGTCAGGATTAACACCTGACGGCGTCAGGTTATAATTTTCTGCAATTTTTGAATGTTTTGTATTTTTCCAGAAATTTAAAAGGTTTTGTCAATTATTTAACTTATAATCTCCAGGAATTCTGCAAAATATTCATTCCACAAGCATTATATCTTATTATGTAGATTTTACCGCCGATTTTACGCGAGGTTGGCCTTTGTCTTTTTCAGGTTAACAGGTTATTTTGGATAAGAAGACATTTATTATTTTGGAAGGGAAGCTTTGAACGTTCGTCTATCTTGGAAGAAGATCTAACCATGTTACTTCATTATCTACAACAAACGATTCAGGGGAGTATTTGATTTCATTCTTTCATCTTATTTACTTTTACATCTTCTATTTGAACATTGGGGACAATGTTCGGTTTAAGTATTTAAACACACACACACACATTTAAACACACACTCTCCCACACACGCTCCCTATTCCCTAACTGCTACTACACACAGTATCACACACACTTAAACACACACCCTAACAGATCGAAAAACCCATCAAACACCCAAACCCTAATTGTTCATCCTAACGGTTGAAACCCTAACCATTGAAACGTACACATAGTTATCTATCTAAACCCTAATCGTTAAAAAAATCGATTGTTCTTCCAAATACGATAATGTTTGATGCGAATATAACGGTGAGATCTAGATTAGATTATCTTACAGATATTAAAGCTTTGTTGCAAGGTAATAGAACCAATTTGTTTAGAAAAACTGTGTTTGGCCCCCAATTAGATTTTCCCCCATATGCTCCTGATAACCATTTATATAATTTCTTTTATCAAAACCAAGTTAGGGTTCCTGAAGTTAGTGATCCTTGCCCTAGCCTTATTTTTGAAATAGGTGATCATGCGCTTCAGTTTGGCCGTGAACAATTTAGTCTTATAACGGGGTTTAGTTTAGGGCATGTTGACAAAGATGAAACTGATGTAGGGCATATTGTACATGGTTTAGAACATAGTCCATTCTTTGACCGTTTGTTTCCTGAAAAAAAAAAGTAATTAAGAAAAAAAAATAAAGGGTGCTCAGTTTTGCCCTTTTTGAAGCCTGGTAAATTATGGGATTCTTTATCCGATGATCATGCGGTTAAGGTATGTTTGTTGGTGATTGCAACATTTGTTCTCATTGGTCGAGAGAGAAGGTTTTACATTCCTGACCATTTGTTGAAGATGATAGAGGATTTTTCTGTTTGGAATGAATATCCATGGGGTGAGTATATGTGGGCACATTTCTATAAAAGAACTACAAATGTTGTACCTAGGCACAGCGAGAAGGAAGCTAAGAAGCCGGTAACAACTACTCCAAAAACAGAACAAAACATACAATCTTTATGGATTTGTATGGGCACTCAAGATTAGAAATTTTTTTTATGTAACATGCATTATTTCAGCTTGTATATATTTATGTTTGTTAATATGTCTAGCCTTAGATTGTTTTCCAACCTTTCCTTTAGTATAGTGTTAACGTAGAATGTTAATACTTTTGGTGCATTGCTTTTTTGTCTGTTAGGATGATAACATAGTTATGTTTGTATTGAAACATAGTTAGATTGTGCTTATTTAGACGTTCCTTTCTTAAGTGTAGTTTTTTTTGGACCAAATACCCTTAGAAGATCCCACTAAATAAATCAGTCTTTATTTTAATTAGGAAGTTAATTGTGATGAATTCTCAGGGAGGACAAACCATCTAGCCTAAAGACCTATAGGAGGAGGCTATAGCTTTTACGGACTACTTTTGTAGTCTGTGATAGTCGAGATATTGTATTGTTAATTCCTACCATTGAACTAAAAACATGATGATTTAATGGTAATGCTTATCAAAGCTTAGAAATGTATCCCTGGTTAGTATGCTATTACAAACGTTCCTTTCCTAATCGCATTTTTTTTGGTTATCTGCTTTTTTTAGATTTGGATATTGGAAAGCTACCTTAATAGCTGTCATTTTTGGACCAAAGATCTTGAGAAGATCCCACGTGCTTTAGCATGGTCGAAAATCAAAAAATTAAGAAAAAGGATTACTGTGTTCTATTTCATCAGGTAAGTAAACAACAAAGATTAGTCATGTATTGTTTGTTTTTATTGCATTAATCTTCTCAAGTATGTAAGTTTCTTTTGTAGGATGCTAAACCATTACAGAAGCTTCTTCCAACCAATGCCAAGTTGAAATGTCATTGGTATATTCGTAGTATCGAATATATCAGCGGAGTAGGTTTGCAAATTGTGGAAACAAGAAATCATTTGCCTGATCCAGTCTTGGAGGATGAAGAACAAAATACGCTCGCTATTGCTGTTTATGGAAATGAAGCGGCTGAAAAGACTGCTAATGATATTCCCGTAGCTGATGGTAATGAAGTTGTTCAAGAAGAAAAAAATTATGCTGAGCTTGGTGAAACTTCAACGTTGACTGATATCCCGGATTTGAGATATGATGATGTGGTTGGACGGCAGTCTGACAAACATGAGATTGCGAATGAAAATCAGGAAGTTGTTAAGGAAGATGTTCCGGAACCCACAAAATATGATAGTTCTGTCAACGTTGTTGTTAGTCCTGACATGTCAGTTGAGTTACCAAGCTTCAACAAAGAATCCATTGAAGCTGAGTTTCAGTCAATTAAGGCGAAGGTTGGAGCAATCGAAAAAGGTGTTGGAGATGTTGATGTAAAACACCTATTAGATGAGATATCCATTTTAAAAAGGAGAATTAAAGTTGTTGAGAGAGTTGTAGGAATAAACTTTGAAGACAATTTGGTAGTCCTAACGACAGCTCGCAAGACGATGATGGTCAGAATAAGTTATTGATTTGTAATTTCATTTGTTGTTTTTGAATTCATTCTCTAAAAATTTTACTAGTGACACAACTCTTGAAAACATGTTTTCAGTTGGATGTTGTTGATGTCCAAACACCATTGAAGACCAACTTGGTAGTTCCTAACGACAGCTCGCAAGACGATGCTGGTCAGAATAAGGTAATAATATGTAATTTCATTTGCTGTTTTTGAATTCATTATCTAAAAATTTTACTAGTGACACAACTCTTGAAAACATGTTTTCAGTTGGATGCTGTTGATGTCCAAACACCATTGAAGACCAACTTGGTAATTCCTAACGACAGTTCGCAAGACGATGCTTGTCAGAATAAGGTAATAATATGTAATTTCATTTTGATTTTTTTGAATTCATTCTCTAAAAATTTTACCAATGACACTGTTGTCCCTTTTCTAGATCGATATGATAATATAAGTTGCAAAGTAAGATTGTTTGAATAAGTAAAATTGTTCTAGATTGATTAACCTTTAAAACGTTTACATGTATATGTATATATAGGTTATGAAACGCTGCAATTCAAGCGTTGCAACCCTTCACTTTGTCCTAACCGAAATCTAACAAACATAACCGAATTTCGGTTATGAACTTTCACTTTAACATCTTTGGTCCTTAAGGTTTTAACTAACATAATAAGAAGTAATGTATCAAGGTTATCGGGTCACATTCTCCTCCTTAATCTTGATCGTTGCTTCTTGATAAGTCTTGAACTCCGAGCATTTGTCGCATTGTCGTGAACTTCAATCTTGGTAGAGCCTTTGTTAGAATATCTGCTCTTTGTAGTTCTCCGCTGACATGTTCTACATTGATTTGTCCATTCTCTACGCATTCTCGAATGAAATGATAGCGAATGTCGATGTGTTTACTTCTTCCATGAAAAACTGGGTTCTTCACTAGTGCTATTGCTGAAACGTTGTCTACCTTCAGCGTTATCTTCTTTTCTTCATTTCCAGTTAATTCACTAAGTAATCTTTTCAACCATAAGGTTTGACATGCTGCTGCAGTAGCCGCCATGAATTCTGATTCACATGATGATAATGCCACTGTCGGTTGCTTCTGAGTACTCCATGTAATGGGTGACTCTCCAAAGTAAAATACTATTCCAGTAGTTCCTTTTCCTTGATCTGTGTTGATTCCATAACTACTGTCGCTGTAACCTCTAATCTTGCAGCCGCCTTCTTTCTTGTAGATTATGCCATGCTCTTTCGTTCCTTTGATATATCGAATTACTTGCTTTACCGCCTTCAGGTGGTGATCCTTTGGATCTTGCATAAATCTGCTAAGTAACCCGACTGAATAACTAAGATCTGGTCTTGTATGTAGTAAATATCTGATACTTCCTATTAAGCTTCTGTAGTAAGTTGCGTCAACTGAGTTTCCATCTTCCGCCTTGACCAACTTAGTACCTGGATCCATGGGTATCTTCATATCATTACTATCCGTCATACTTGTCTCCTTTAAGATCTTGTTAATATATCCTGTTTGCTTGATTGTAATCTCTCCTCCTGTCTGTGTAACTTCTATCCCAAGGTAATAAGCTAACAATCCTAAGTCGCTCATTTCAAACTTTTCTTCCATCTGCGATTTAAATAAATCTAATTCTTTCTTTGGAGTGCCCGTGATTATCAAATCATCTACATAAACTCCAACTATAATCGTAGAATTCTT
>LBNU01005936.1:0-19646 GCA_014162995.1 Artemisia annua | reverse complement strand
TGATGTGTACCCAATTTCCCAAGCAAAGATTCTCTCAAGAAGATAAAGAACTACTCATCGGCTAAACCTAACATCTTTAATTATTTAGCACAGATATGGGGTGAAGCAATTTTGTGGGAACAAAAAGACATGAGTACCTTCGATGAGCTTTAAAGAGATCCAACTACTCTATGCTTAGCATCTAACTTCTAAGGAAACTCTATCATTTCACGTTCTCCGCAAATTTAAAATCTCAAGTAATGAGATCCGCGAATGCTTAGCCATAATCATTTTTAAAGATTATATTGGTTAAGGGAGACAAGCTAGGGCTCAACACGCCCGGATCAAGTCAAAATTTTTATTCTCACTCTTACCTAGTAGGAAAGTCAAAACACGGTGTCAAAACTTTTATTCTATTTTTGCATAGTTTTTAATTTTTTTCTCATTTTTTCTTTGGAATTTTTCAAAATTTTTCAATTTTTTTTGGATTTTTGAGGAAAAACGGGGTTGCGTAAGTAAACGACAATGGTGAAAGTGCTAGGTCAATCAAATCGAAGATTCACCCCCTAGACTAAAGATAAACATTGTCCTCAATGTTTTCAAGGTAAGGGTAATCCTAATAAATCTAAGGCCGTTTATTAAGTATGCCAAAGATACCATTAGTCGATAAGATTTGGATATATGATTTCCATTCCAGCAGCAAGACATGGGACTCGAGTGGAGATGAGACGATCCACGAGCACGAGAGTCATCATGAATTGGGGAAATCCTGCACAAACACAAACAACCAAGCAAACACAAGATTGGAAGAGGTCGCCCTCCTCGCGTTACTTATTAGATATTAAAAATAAAAAGGATAAGCATGGGGTGCCTCCCACGAAGCGCTTGTTTAGTAACGAGTCGTATAGCTTAGACTCGCCCCGAATTTACTTGTCCTTGGGGGAGCAAATGAAACACAAAGTTGACACAAAAGGAGGAATGCCTGGATCAAAAACAACATCTTCACTCGCGTAGGAGTGTAAAACAAGAGAAGTCACAAAAGTCACGGGAGGGTGGGTGGTGTTCAAGTAAAGCAAATTTTTGTGAAAAAATTTTCCTTCTCCCGGATCAAGAATAGTGTCCTTTCTTTGTTACTCATTAAGCTTTTGAAAGTTGTAGCAAATTTAGGCATATAAAGCAAAGCATCCGCAAAACTCAAGTCAAAGTGAAGATCTTGAAAAATTTGAAGAAATTTTTTCATTTGTTGTTGATTCTTTTCACGAAACTTTGGGTTAATCGGATAAGGCAATGATCTTTTAAACTTTGGTTCACTCTGGACAACCGGAGGTTGGATGTATTCGGTCCTTCCGTTGTTAGTAGGAATTTCCTTATCCTTTGTCGCCTCGGTCTCACGGACGACCACCTTTGGGGGTAAAGAAGACGAGGTAGTCGGAACCGTGGGTCCTTCGTAAGACACACCACTTCTAGTCGTAATTGCTTTCAAATCTCCACGTGGGTTATGAATAGTATTACTTGGAAGACAATTCGACGATGACGGTTGGTTCATTTGCATGAAAGTGCTCATCATTTGCTTAAGCTCATTAGTCTGTTGAGACATTGACGCGTCGATTTCCTTCTTAAAGTCAACCTTCAAGTTGTTGATTTGGTTTTGCATTGCTCGCATGTTCACGTCATTGGTTTTGATGTAATTGGCGAGCTCGGGAGACGTTGACCTTGGTGGTGGTTGTTGGATCAAAGCTTGTTGGTTAAAAGGTTGTTGGGGTGGAGAACTTTGATAAGTTTGATAACCTTGGTTTTGATTGAAATTCGTTGCACGGTTTTGGTTGTAACCTTGGTTTTGATAACCTTGGTTATTTTGAGGGTAACGGTTTTGATGAGTTTGCAATGGCGGAAATCCTGGTGGTCCCATTTGGTTGTTAGGTCTAAAACCTTGGTTTTGAATAAAGTTAGCAGCTGCAACGTCAGCATTACCAATTTGGCCATCGGTGGCTTGACAATTATAGTACTGATGGGGACCACCACAAATCACACACACTTCATTAACAGCTTTAACGGGCTCGGGTTTCTGATTCTGGTTCTTAAACTCTTTCATCATCAAACGTAAAGCATCGGTAAGTTCGGCCATCTCCGATGGTTGGGCCGATGACGTCGAAGAAGAAGGATTAAACAACGTTGCTTTCGAAACATTCGGTTTGTTACGAGAAGTCGGAACCTTTGATTTGTTTTCAATGATAGTAAGAATATCCCGTGGCGTACGATTCAAGATATTGCCACCGGCGGCTGAGTTCAAAGAATCTTGATCGTTTTGAGTCAAAGCGTTATAGAACGTATCGATTTGGTGCAATTCGGAGAAACCATGGTGAGGACACTTGCGAAGAAGATCCTTGAAACGTTCCCATGCCTCACCAAAGCTTTCATCAAAACGTTGCTGAAAATTGGTTATATCATTCTTTAGGTTTGTTGTTTTGGATGGGGGAAAGAAATGATTAACGAATTTTGAAACAAGCTCTTCCCAAGTGGTAATGGAACGAGGGGGTTCTTTCTCGAGCCAAACTCGGGCTGCCCCCTCTAGAGAAAAGGGAAAGAGCATTAGCTTAATAGCTTCATGAGGGACATCTTTGAATTTCATGGTTGAAGTTAACTTGTTGAACCAACGGATGTGGGCATGAGGATCATCCCTTTCAAAACCTTGAAATTGATTAGAAGTGACAAGTTGAATCAAACCGGTTTTAAGCTCAAAATTCTCAGAAAGGATTTGGGGTAGAACAATAGCATCTCCATATCCTTCGGAAGGACATTGGAGCAATTCCTGCATCGTACGTTGGTCGGCCATCTCGGTGATGGAAGTAGGAAGATCACGTAACTCGGGTACGTTTCTTTGCCTCCGTCTACGACGACTGCGGTTAGTTGGCACTGTGGAAGAAGAAGAAGACGACTCGTTCAAGTTAGACTTGGAACGAGTGATCATACAAATCAAAACAAAACAAAGTGAAAAAGAAAGTAGAAAATAAAATCTTTTTGATTTTTATAAGTTTATAAAAGAAAAGAGAAAATATTTTTGGTTTTTATAGGTTTTATAATTTTTTTGTTGTTTTTGTTTTTAAGAAAAAGCGTTAACTTCTAAAAGAATGGTCTTCAACTCACAAGTCTCGAACGATCAAACAACTTAATCTAATCAACCGCTCCCCGGCAGCGGCGCCAAAAATTGATCGAGGCGGACCAAGCGGTGAAGCTTAAGAACCTCGGGTCGTAGTCCCAACGAGGGTTGAACTGATCTTAGTCGTTCAAAACCGTGAGTTATGTGATGTGAATGGGTTTAAAGATATGTTTTGGGTTTAATTACGCTACTAAACGTTATTTAAAACTTAATGAAAAGTAAAACGTGAGTAAAGAAATTAAAATGAACGAGAAAAGAAAACATAAACGTAAAAAGAAATAAAAGAAAGAAATAAAATAAATAAAGATAAAGTAAATAAAAGAAATGAAAATAAAATAATAGTGTAAAATGTTTTTGTGGTTTTAGATTTAAATGATAAAAGAAAAGTGAAGTAAATGTTTAAAAGAAAATAAAACAAGTTAAAAGAAAATAGACTAAGTTAAAAGAAATTAAAGAAAATTCGGCAGAGTTTCGTTTAGGAATGAACCGAACGAAACTCCACTCGAAGAACGATGGAGAAAACAAAAGCCTAACTCGACTTGTAAAATAAATAAGAACAGAAGAGAAGAAGAAACAAGACACGACTCAAAATAAACTAAGACTAAAATAAAATTGACACAAAAAACTAAACTCGCTACCAATAATTCTAACTCAAACTCGCTACCTGCAAAAATCCAAACTCGCTACACCAAAATCACAAACTCGCTAGACAACACAAAAAATGATACTCGCTACACTTAAAATCACAAACTCGCTAGACCTAGGAAACTATACTCGCTAGCCTACTAAAAACTCATACTCGCTAGACAAAAAAAATGAAACTCGCTAGGCAGTATATCATACTCGCTAGCCTAATGACTCCATACTCGCTACAAAAAAACCAAACTCGCTATAAAACCCTAAATGACACCAAACTCGCTATTAAACCCTAAGTGACTTACTGTATATTAAAAACTTATAACGTGACACAAAGATTTAATAAAAGGTAAATAAAACTTGTAAAAACTTGATAAATAAAACGTTAAGACACTAAAATAAGCTTAGAAATAAGCAAATAAGCCACGGCTTCTTTTGTAAGCCCTAACCCATAAGCTTTTTATGAAACTTAAATGAAAACCATGCAAAGGTGACAAGAAAATTAATAAAAACTTGTAAAGATTAAGAAAGAACTTGTAAAGATTAAGACAATAAAATGACAATAAGTAAATCAAGACATGAAAATTAAATTGACATAAACTTAAATGACAAGTAATTAAAACTTACATAAAATAAATGACAAGAAAATTAAATGACATGAAATTAAAACAAAATGAAGACTAGCTTCAAAATGAAGCTTAAGGTGGGTATTTAAGGTTTCCATGGTGGAATCCTTTTACATCAAGCCCCCTTAACTCTATTTGTTTATGAAATGACACATAAACTTCTATTACACTACTAAACGACTTCTAAAAAGTAAACTTAAGTCCTTGTAATCTTGAGGAATATGTTAACGAGTCTTCATAAAGTCTTCAATGATATAAAAGTGACCACTTGCTCGAGTTTGGGAAGCTTATACATGATAATCATCTTTAATCTTCGATTAAGTATCTCTTTCATATTCACGAGCCTTTAAGTAATGAAAACATCGTCACGGGCTTTACTTGAGTAAATTTCATCTTTGACTCGGCTCTTTGACTCTTTTCCAAATCTCGTGCTCTTTTAGGGCTTTTTGGTTGGTTTTCATGCCATTTATGCAGTATCCTTTCCTGCACAGTCACAAACACAAAAACACTATATCTTTGGCGTTTCACGTTAGTTTTTGGTCTTATACACACTTAAACTAAGGTCAAAAACATGTGTAAAATAGCACACATCACACATCCATCTGATACACTGTAAAGCGCATATAAGATGCATAGGCCAAGAAAATCCTAATGGCCTCAACTCTAGCAACAAGTGCAAAAACCTCATCATAATCTATCCCTTCTTCTTGCCTGAACCCTTGAGCGACCAACCTTGCTTTGTTTTTGACCACTACACCCCTTGCATCTCTTTTATTCTTCAAAATCCATTTTGTCCCAATTGCATACTTCCCATCTGGTAGAGGAATCAATATCCAAACCTGCTGATTCTTGAATTGTTACATTTCATCTTGCATTGCCTCAAGCCAACTAGAATCAGCAAGAGCTTGTGGAACACTAGTTGGTTCCATTTGAGAGAGAAAACAAGCAACCAGACAATGTTGAAAGTCTGTGTGATTGTCTCTTTGCTAATTTGAGACATATGAAATAAAAGCAACTTCTCCATACTTAGTCTGTTTCACTGTGCTTCTAGTTCTAACAGGATCTTGAGGATCACCAATAATATTCTCCTGTGGATGTATAGTGTTGATCCTTTTTGTAGCAGTGGGGTTAACATCAATTGTGGTGTCAAGATTGGTCACAGTTGGTTTAAAATCACTGTCATAGGAAGATGAGGTGAAGATGCCAGCTTTGGGTTGGTGATTACCAAGATCTGTAGGACTTGGAAATCGTGTATATGGTTCACCAAAGTCTGTGGACACACGAGTAGAAATAGGAGTATATGCAGCAAGATCATCCGCAGTTTTGGTGATGTCAGGAGAAACAGGAGAACTGTCAGTAGAACTGTCAGCAGAATCCTGGTTTCCACTGATAGCTTGTGCTGATTGTCTCAGGAGTGCCTCAGCATCTTTTGCAAACTTCTCACCAAGCCTCTCAGCTTCTTGAGTAGCTGAATGCTCTTGCTTCTTTAGCCAAGCAAGATCCTCTGCATAGTGTGACTCATCTTCATTCTTCTCAAGAGAATCTTTTGCACCATTACCTGAAAACTAGTTAGGAGGAAATGAAGGTACAACAATGGTTAGTTCATCAAACTCAGACTCATCATCTGAGTCATCATCCAGTACACCTGCATTGTTAGAGGGAGATTCTTGTGTAACTGCAGATTGGTTAGCAACAAATCTAGTATAACCCAAGGAATCAGTCAAGTAATCCAGGTCAAAATACCAAGCATGACCTTGACCCTGAACATTAGGCTTTTCTTCTAGATATCTCAGGTTAAGAGTCTCCTCTATCTTTTTAGCATTAAGATTATATACCCTATATACCTTACTATGAGCTGAATATCCCACAATGTACCCCGCATCAGCTTTGCCATCAAATTTCCCANGTAATCCAGGTCAAAATACCAAGCATGACCTTGACCCTGAACATTAGGCTTTTCTTCTAGATATCTCAGGTTAAGAGTCTCCTCTATCTTTTTAGCATTAAGATTATATACCCTATATACCTTACTATGAGCTGAATATCCCACAATGTACCCCGCATCAGCTTTGCCATCAAATTTCCCAAGTGGATCACTAGTGTTCAAAATGGTCACTTGACATCCAAAAGGTCTCAGGTAATGAATAGTAGGAACTTTCTCAGTGAGAAGTTCATAAGGTGTCTTGAAATGAAGTCTAGTGATAGATACCCTGTTCAAAACATAACAAGCAGTGCTTACTGCTTCAGTCCAGAACATTGTGGGTAACTTAGAGTCTGCAAGCATTGATCTTGCTGCCTCTATTAAGGTCCTATTCTTTCTTTCAGCAACCCCATTTTGTTGTGGGGTTCTTGGATTGCTATAGTCCCTTTTTATCCCTTTAGAGTTACAAAGTTCTATCAAAACAGCATTTTTGAACTCTGTCATATTATCACACCTAATACCTTTAACCTTTTTGTTTAGCTGGTTTTAAACAAGGGTAACAAATTCTTTTAAATTTGAGATGTTTCATCTTTAGTTTTCAAAAAGAATACCCAACAAAACCTGCTATAATCATCAGTGATTACCAGACAGAAGTACTTATGATCAATACTTCTTACTTGAGCTGTACCAAAGAGATCCATATGCAGCAACTGAAGAGGTTCTGAGATAGGGCTCACAGCTGTGATTGCTTTGTATGAGGCTCTGTGTTGCTTCCCTTTGTTGCAGGCAACACAATTGTGCTCATTGATGAAAACTTTGGAAGGAAGTCCTTGAACTAGACCAAGTTTAGATAGCTTGTTGATGGTCTTGAAATTCACATGAGACATCCTTCTGAGCCATTTTGTAGATTCATCCAGGGATGCTTTAGCCACCAAGCATGTTAGATCACCTTCAGGTTGGACATCATTTATGTTGAATGTGTATAGATTGTTGTTTCTTGGAACTCTCAGCAGAATTGATGTATCTTCTGGAAGTTTGAAGTCTTAAGAGAGTACAAGACATTCATTCTCAGAGAAGAATACTTTGTTCTTTGTGTCACAAATTTGTGAGACTGAGAACAAATTGAAATGTTGCAGTTCCTTTACATAAAACACATTCTCAAAATCCAACTTTGGTGTTCTAATAGATCCTTTCCCCGTGATTCTACCATCTCCTCCACCAAAAGTCACATTGCCTCCACCTTCTATGGATACAAAATCAATCATCTTATCTTTGTTTCCTGACATGCTCCTTGAACAACCACTATCTACTATGCCAACTTCTTTACTCTTCAGGGGATGATCCTATAACAAGAACAAAAAAAATATACAAAATATAACTACACTTTGGAGACTCAAGTCATTACTGACTTGAGCCTGCCTTGTGGATCATAAGAGTTAGGCCATGTAGATGTACAAGATCCACCATTGTTCTTGGACCTTGTGTGATAGTTATGTCCCTTATTAGTCCAAGAACAACCTGTTGAGGGCTTAACAGCAGAATCCCATTGTGCCCCCCACCCCATATATATTGGGTGATAATAACTAGGCCAAAAACCATTCGAAAAGTAAGAATTATCAGGTCTATAGAATGGTCTAGCAACTTGTCTTTTCCTACTAGATGGAAAAGGTCTATCAGCAGAAATAAGGGCATCTACAGGAACTGATTTATCAGCAGAAGCTGATTTATCAGCATAACTCGTGGAACATAGGATGGTATATCTTGGACATGTTTCCACATTGGTCTAGGTTTCTTCTAACTAGCACATACACCCATTCTTTGCTCATGAAAACTACAATACTTAATCAAATGAGATTTACTACCACAAACAAAACATTTCTTCTTTTTAGAAGATTTATTAAAAGTGAAAGATGTTCCATGAAAGGCATTCAAACCACAAACATTGACAGAATTGTTTTTGACAGAATTAAAATTATTTTTTGGCAAAGAATTAAATAACAAGTCTTTAGAGGAAACTGTCTTTGAATTTAAATCATTAGCAGCAACTCTAACAGGCTTGTATGGACACTTGGGTGAAGGCTTTGGTGAGGTCTTGGGAAGATCTGACTTGTCACTTGAATCACAACTTGTATAGGCAGTAGACCCTTGGTCAGAAGACTTGTCACTGGTAGAACAAGAGACAAAGTCAGCAGTATTAGAATTAGGGTCAGGCAAGTCACTTGACTTTTTGCCATAAAGATGATGTGATCCATCAAAGTCTACAGTGGTGGAAAGGTCAGTGGGCATGTGTTCTCCTCTAATAGGTCCAGGGACAGCATGTAAGGTGCCTTCTTTATCATAATTAGCTAATCCTGCTGGTGTTGTTCTACGAAGGTCATTCCTAGCTTCTAAACCTACATACTTTTTAAAACCTAAACCTATACTAGAATTCACAGCTTGACTACCATATAGACAACTAGCTAAATTATCACCTGATATCAACCACTTTTTATGTGTAGCTATTTCCTTATCTAGCTCCTCTTTAAGTACTTGGTTTTCAGATTCTAATTTAGCATTGACTTTCTTAGTGTATATTAACTCATCTTGTGCACATTTTAAATCTCTTTTTAACACACTTGTTTTCTCTTCATAAGTGGCCTGATTCTTTTGAAACCAAATTTTTTGTTTTTCTAAAGTCCTAAAACCATTTTTATAGGCCTCAAGTTCTTTATAACATTCATTATATTGTGGTTTCAATTCATCATAAGATACTTTAAGCTCATTATATTTGACACTACAACCAAACACACAATTTTGTACCTGAGAGATGCCCATTANTCTTCATAAGTGGCCTGATTCTTTTGAAACCAAATTTTTTGTTTTTCTAAAGTCCTAAAACCATTTTTATAGGCCTCAAGTTCTTTATAACATTCATTATATTGTGGTTTCAATTCATCATAAGATACTTTAAGCTCATTATATTTGACACTACAACCAAACACACAATTTTGTACCTGAGAGATGCCCATTAGGGCAACTTGATCATGACAATCCTCTGTAGCACAGCTGGCCAGCAACCCACTCTGATCAGCTTCACCATCACTACGTTCATGTGCCTTCCAATCCACATGATCATCCAAAGTTACCAAAGCTTTGGAAGATCCAGCTTTAGAAGTACCAACTTCCCCTTGATTCTGCTGATAGGTAGAATACCTAACCTCATCGGTAGTTTTTCTATCCTTGCATTCTCTAGAGAAGTGACCCATCTGACCACAAGTATAACACTTGATCTTTCTTCTATCAAACCTAGCTGGATCTCTTCCATTGAACCCAAACTTTATCCCATACTTGTTCTCAAACCTCTTGATGTTTAATGATAGCATAGCCACCTGCCACTTCAAGTTCATCTCTTCCATATCCAATGGATCCACCTGTTTAAAATCCTCATATGATAGTTGTTGCTGACTTTCATAGTCAGCCACAAAGGAGTGAAGTACATCTTCCAATATACTACTGGACTGTGGTTGAGCAGTTGATTTAGTGGTGGTGTATGAAGATGAACCTGAGGAAAT
The DNA here is from genome assembly GCA_014162995.1 of Artemisia annua. Classification (NCBI taxonomy): domain Eukaryota; kingdom Viridiplantae; phylum Streptophyta; class Magnoliopsida; order Asterales; family Asteraceae; genus Artemisia; species Artemisia annua. The sequence continues at coordinate 9,776 of LBNU01005936.1, read as the reverse complement.
TGGGCTTGAAGAATGAGGCATCATATTGGAGGTGGCGCTGACAAAAGCTGAGTAAGTGGGAGTGGATGAATGAATGGGACTTCTGNTTAATGATAGCATAGCCACCTGCCACTTCAAGTTCATCTCTTCCATATCCAATGGATCCACCTGTTTAAAATCCTCATATGATAGTTGTTGCTGACTTTCATAGTCAGCCACAAAGGAGTGAAGTACATCTTCCAATATACTACTGGACTGTGGTTGAGCAGTTGATTTAGTGGTGGTGTATGAAGATGAACCTGAGGAAATTGGGCTTGAAGAATGAGGCATCATATTGGAGGTGGCGCTGACAAAAGCTGAGTAAGTGGGAGTGGATGAATGAATGGGACTTCTGACATCTGGCTCAAGAGTTTTAAGCTTGTTGTACAGATCATCAAAAGACATCATATCCAGTCCACCTTTAGCCTTGAGTGCAATGCTTACTTGTAGCCAAGATGGAGGTAAGGATCTCAAGAACTTCACATTGCAATCTTCATTGTCTGGCCTGGCCTTCAGCTGATTCAGTTGACTCAGGATCTTGTGGAACTTATCATATCCCTTGTGGATACCTTCTTCCTCTGTGATCTGAAATTCTTGAAACTGCTGCTTGAGCATTGATTTCCTCATCCTTCTTGACTCCTCATTCCGGCCAAACCTAGCTTTTATGGCCATCCAGATATCCTTAGCATCAGTCATGAAGTGAAATTCACCCATGTGATCATCTGGTATAGCCTGAAGGAGAATAGTTCTGACTTTACTTTCCCTCTGCACAGCTAGAATTTCTTCAGCAGTTGTAGGATCAAGATGGTACATCCTTCCTTCCTGATCAGTTCCAGTCCTCTTCGGGCTACTACCCTTAAGGACCACCTTCCAAAGATTGTAGTCAATATTGGTGATCCAGTTCTGAATCTTCATAGCCCACAGTTCATATTCTTCCTTCTTGAGGTATGGAAATTTTGCATTGCTGTTTGAGAGATTGAGTTGTTGTAAGGATGTGGTGTTTTGATTGTGTGCAACTTCTGACTCATTGTCAGATCCAGGCATGATGTTTGGTTGTTTTGTTTATGAGTGTGTAAAAAGGTGATGTTCTTAGTATCACAGAGACTCTCCCGAGGCTCTGATACCGCTTGTTGAATCTAAGACCTTGATAGATCTTTGAGCACTCGTGAATCGTTAGCAATGTTTATGTAATCACAAACACTCTAATAGAAAGTCTCCAATACTTGTATTCTAAAGCGGAAACAAACACAAGTAATAACACAGATTACTAAGAACGTTTTGACCCTCTATGGATCTTTTATTAAACTAAAACTTTTTTTTCTAACTCGTACATAGAACATAATAATGTGTTCCTTTTATAGACAAGGAACCCTAACCCTAAACCGTTTCACAAGAAACGTATAATCTATAAACTATAGAAGATATGCATTATATTCTCCTTGTGGTTCGGCTACAAGGAACTCTATTTTCCTTGCCCTACGTCCACGCCCCGAGTATCCAACTCGAGATTTTAAAGCACTAGTCAACAAACTCCTTTCTCGGTGGAGAAACCTTTACAATCGTCGCTTACACGTTTATCTGGTACAAAGCTAAATGCCGAGTTCTAGTTCAAGGTAGAACCAACCTATCGTCGCCTAATTCCTTTTACCGACACTAAGCTAGATGTCGAGTTCTTTACACGGGTACAACCACTCCCATCGTCGCTTACACAATATTACCGACACTAAGCTAGATGTCGAGTTCTTTACCAAGGGTACAACCACTCCCTACACACTATGTATTTTGAGGCCTAAAATACTAACCGATCACTTCTACACATGATACAAATAACGTATAAACTATCGGACTCTATACACAACAAAGTTAACAAGTCTTGCAACTTATGAGTTGAAACTTGTAACTTCTTGGATGAACTTGTGAACTTCTTAGCTACATAAGAGAATCACACAAGTCAAATTTTACTGAGTTAGATGAGAGCAAATGTGAATAATATGTCCTAAAGTGATGAGAAATTTCTTGCAAGTTATTTGGTATTTATAGACAAACAAGTGTCAGCTCTGGCGGAAACGGCGGCACCCTCACAAGCGTTCCGCCCGTGTATCTCCAGGGTTCCACCAGAACTGACATAACCAAACTTGCACACAAAGTAAATTTCTCCAAGACAAATAAGGTCACATCAATCTTTATCATGCATTTACTCAATGAGGAATACTTCCAAAGATGTGTAAGAACCAAAGATGGTCAAACACATAAACTTTCTATAAGTGCACATTGAGGAGATGTGACACTTTCTTTTTAAGGAAGTAAAGACTATGTTATGACACATAAGGTCACATCAACTTATGCATTGACTCAATGTGGAATACTTCCAAAAGTGTGTAAGAACCAAAGATGGTCAAACACATAAACTTTCCATTTATGAGATGTGACACTTTCTTTTTAAAGAAATAAAAACTATGTTATGTTTAAAAAGAAATGTTAAGTCTAGTTTATACAAGACTTAAAACTAAAGTGATGAATTACTTATAAGCTAATGTTTGTACTTTTTCATTAAAAAACTTAGCAAAGATCGTAAAATATAAATAATGTTTTTAGGCGATATTTGTATTAACAATCTCCCCCTTTTTGTTGATGACAAAATGTAAAATTTATTTATAAGTAAGTCACTATGTCTAGTGTTAAGTCTTATAAAGTTTAAAACTTTTTTTAAAAAAGAAGTGTAAAAAGTTAGAAATGAAAACAAGTTAAACTTCTCCCCCTTTTTGTCGAAACAAAAAGAAGAGAAGCGTAGCGGAACTTATGCACGTGCTCTCCCTTGGACAATACTCCCCCTAAATGGAGTGCCAAGTTTAGGAGCCATGGATTTTGAACCTACAAAGAAAAAGGTTAGTTGCCATTCTCATGCTCCCCCTTGAACATTACTCCCCTAACTCGGAGTATCAAGGAAGAAGTCATGGATTTGGAACCTACAAAATAAAGGTTAGATGCTGCACAAGACAAGTATATAACATGTTGTGAAGCGTAATGATGCACCACTCATACTCCCCCTTGAATATTACTCCCCTAACTCGGAGTATCAAGGAAGGGACATGAGTGATTATCCTACAAAAGTGAGTTAGTTTCGAAAAACAAGATGTACATGTAACCAAACAAGGTAAAGTGCAATCACAATACTTTAAAGGTCAACAAACAAAGCATATCTCATAGTAGAATGAAGTTCATTTCACGTAAAATTTGACTTTCGAAAGTCAAAGACAAGAAGTGACAAAATAAACATTCTATTTCTAAACGACACAAAAAAATTAAAAAAAAAAACAGAGAAAATAAACTCCTACATCTTTCAAAAGGAGACCATCACTTTCCTTAATGAGAAACATTTTCCAAAAACAAGGGTAAGGTTTGTTTGGAGGAGGAAAACGTGTGTTTGAGGATGTAGTGGGTTTTATTTTGGTGGAAGAGAAATTCTCTTGGTTTGTTGGTTTGTGGTTTTGGGGGTTCATTAGATGGAGTCCTATTTGGAGACGCTAGACTTGAGGTGGTTGACACAAGGTTTCTAGACGGTCCAAGATGTGGTTTAAGATAAACCTCATTTCATAGGTTAGCTCCCGGATTTCCGTTCGACATCTTTCGGTAATGTGAGCCGTTCTTTCACAATGACCGCAATTATGTCGAGGTGGTGGAAATGAGAATTCATTTGTTGGTGGTGGAGTACTTGTGCTCGATGGAGCAAGGGTGGATGGCTGAGAGGTGTTTTGGTTTCCTATACTTGTTGAATCAAAGTTTAGGGAAGACTCTTGTGATGGTTGTTGTTGTTGTGTGTAATGACGGAAGCTCGGTTCTCCTTCAAGAGGATCATGAATGAATTTGTAAACGGGATGAAATATAAATGATTGTGGGTATGAATGACCTTGATCTTGTGGAAAGATTGAGGGTCTAGCATAGCGATAAGCTAAACCTTCTATCAAGGATGGGTGATGAGGTCCATCTTCCAAAGACTTGTTTTGTTGAAATCTAGGTAGATGAGGTGTTTCATCTTGGGTGAGTGTGTCAAAAAGTGACAATGAAGGAGAGTTTGATGATTTAGGTGAAAGGTTTTCTAAGGTTTCCATATGGTGTAGTGGTGATGTTGGTGGTGTTTGAAAAAATTCGCTTGGTGATTGAGGTGAAGTAGGTTGAGTTTGTTGTAAAGGTGATGTTGAATCACTTTGTTGTGAGGTGTGTATGTTTGCATTCCTATATTCGGCAGAAAAAGGTAGAGTATCAAGATTGAGCAAATCTTGAAGGGTGGTTATGTTGGTGTTGCAAGGTGTTGATGTGGTAAGGTTGAAATAATCTTGGATGGGGTGCCGAGATATCAAATGATGAGTCACTTGATGATGATGAGTTTGATTTGGTGGTTTTGTTTAAGCAACAAGATTTTACACTAATCTTAGTGTGTTTTCTTGATGATTCGGATGANTTGGTGTTGCAAGGTGTTGATGTGGTAAGGTTGAAATAATCTTGGATGGGGTGCCGAGATATCAAATGATGAGTCACTTGATGATGATGAGTTTGATTTGGTGGTTTTGTTTAAGCAACAAGATTTTACACTAATCTTAGTGTGTTTTCTTGATGATTCGGATGAGGTGTTGGATTTAGTCATCTCAACTCTTTGGCTAGTTTGGGTTTTGAGGTTGAGTGAAGCAATGGTTTTGGTGTGAGTTTTGGTTTGTTCAAAGGTGATCACATTTATAGGAAAACATGTCATGAAATGAGTGTTTGGATTTGATGTTCAACCATACAAAAATAGAGGTTTGTAATGATTAGGAAGTTCAACAAGAGCTTGTCAAAACATTGGAAGTCAATCCAATGGAATTGGGTTGACTGAAAGATCATCATAAGCACTCAATGCTATGAGTTCATGGGAGATGTTTTGGTTTGAAGTGTTTGCAAAGGTTTGAAGGATCCTTTGTGAGGGTTCCTTGGGTTAGTTGGTTTTTGAATTTCAATTTTGGCGGGAAGTGGTTTCCAAATGGTTCTAGTGGATGAAAATGGTTTAAATGTGTTTGATGAAGTGTTAGGAAGATAGTTTCTCACTAAAGGAAAGGATTGGATGTTTTATGTATTGTGAAATTTTGAAAAACAAGACTATTTTTCTGCAGTGACTGGCGGAACCTTCGGGTTACACAGGTGGAACCCTCCTGAGGGTTCCTTGTGTTCCGTTGGGCCAAACATGGGTTTACCCAGAAAATGCACTGGCGGAACCTTTGTGAGGGTTCCGCCAGTTCCGCCAGGCCTCTAAAACGAGGCAGTCCAAGTTTTTGACCCGCAAGACGATTTTCAAATTTTTCGAAAACTCTTAAAATTAAAAATATAATGTATAGCGGATTAGGAAATACAAAAAATAGACATCAAGACACTCGTCTTATTGGAATTTGACCGGGGGCTAGCGAATATTTCCATATTTAGTAATAATAACATAAACATGAAAATTCAACAAACACATATCGTCATTCATCACAAGTAATGAAATACTCAAATAGTTAAACGAAGAAGTTCACAAAAGCAAATAATAATAAAGCATAACAAGAAACACATAGTTTAAAGTTCACAACTTTATAAAAGCAAACTAGTGCCAAACACTCCTTAAGCTTCATCACATAAGCTATCCAACTTCTCTTCATCTTTCCCACGTACCTTGCCATACACTTCCACATTCCTTTTGTTTGCTTGAACTCTTCGGACTCATTAGGTATTGTGGGGAGTTGTTGAAGGTAGTCTAAGGGTGCTAGCTTTGAGTTTGGAAGATTTCCATCTTCACTTATGTCGGATGATGATGATGACGGTGAGGGAGAGCGAGTACGTTTTCCTTTAACTTTGAACACTCTCTTGTCACTTAGTGGGACGAATATGTGATCTACAAGATTGTAGTCGAGCTTAGTTCCCCTATTGTTTGGAGGGATCGGAGAGACGGCTCTAAAGATGCGAGTAAGAAGCATTCCATAAGGTAGAGCGGTTGTTCCTACTATTGGTATGTCGGCCATTCTTTTGGCTAAGTAGTAGGCTAAGTTAAAGGGTTGACCGGTGGAAATGCTATAGAGCATGTAACTAAGGCAAGTGTTGACATGATCTCTATTCCCTATAGAACTTATGACATTGGCCCTAAGAATTTCTTCCCATTTCTTAAATTGTGGTTTAAGCTCATTAAGCTCCATACCAAACGGGTCCTTATTCACTTCATTTCCCGAACAATTCTTCCTAGTGTTGGAGGTCCTAACAAAGAGATGTTCTCGAATAACTTCCTTACTAGCAAGAGGGATATGGTACGGATAGAAAAGCTCAATTGAATCAAGACTTGAAAGGGGCCACTTATCCGTGTAGAGACAAGTACCACTACTAGGGACACCAAGCATTGTTCCAAAGTCTCTCAATTGGATGTGGTGAGGTGTTTGATTGGTTGTGAAGTCCAAAGATATCTCGCCATCGTCGTCTAAAGCGAGGGTTAAGGTTGCATAGAATTCTAAGATGAACCTAGGACAAATTGGCTCATTGATATCAAGGAGACAATCAAAGTTGATTGCGGCAAAGTTTTGCCTAATGGATGTACCTTCTAGAAAGGTTGGATCAACGGTTCTACCTTCATGAACGTACCGTTTTTCTAAAGCCTTAAAGGTTTCTACTTGAACTTTATCAAGTCCTTTGGTTTTATGGTGTTTGGGTAGGTACTTAAGGGTTTCCTTGTGATCGGAGAATTTTGCGGGAGGCATGTTGATTCCTAGAAAAACACAAAGACTTATGTTAATTACTTTTAACAATGTGGATGTTCTAATGTGTTCCTATATGCAAACAAATGTGGAGACTTGGTTATCTTGACTCGTTTAGATGCCCAAATTGTTTTGTTATGCAAATTTTGTTGGAAAAACAAAAGATAACCAAACGCTCCTAATTGAATGTGTCTTCAATTGAATGTACCCGAAAATACATATTAGTTATGTATCCTCTTTAGCATACAAGAGACAATATGCAAATGATGTTTTAACAACGTTTTTCATTTGTTTTAACAATGCCCTTATGGAACTAATATCCTAGTTGATAGAAATTATCTTTAGAGACAATGCACTAGGTGTGTTTGGTAATTCAAAATGACACTCAAAATTAACTCAATAATCAAAGGATACACTTCTTTAACTAATGGAAGACATGATTGGTTTGCATCTAATGTTTTTCATGAATCAAAAAGTTTTATGCATGAAACCTAAAATTCTAATTAATGAATGTTAATGAAGATGTTATACATGAATCAAGAATGTAATTATGATTAGAACACTTACTAAGTTGATTGGATTTGAAGAGATTGGAATGAAAGCCCTAAAATTCGTGAGGTTATGTGTTTTTGAGAGGTTTTTGCTGTTTGAAAAGTGGATGAGTGAGTTAATGGGGTGTTTGGTTTAGAATATAAGATAAAAACAACTGCTGGTTCGGCGGATGTGGCGGAACCAAATATTTGGTTCCACCCGTATGGGCTGAGGGTTCCGCCGGCTTAGAAGGAAAAACAAAGGGGATTTGTTGTGATCAAAGTGATCAAACTCTAATGTTCAAGCCTAAGGTTTTAGGTTTCATAAGTCCTAAAATAGGTCTAGGAAATTTGAAAGATCCTATTCCAAGAGGTTTCGAATGGGTGAATACCAATGTGGTAATCGGAATGAACGATATTGGTTGAGATGTTCCTCAATGAACATTTTTACCAATTCTATGACGATGAATCTCATTATGTCACACCAAGAGCATAATGGATTGGATTGACGCTGACATTGATGCTTCCTTTGTTGAAACGAGGGATTCCGTCGTTGACGTGAGATTGCTTCATCTCAAGGAGTTTGTTAACGTGCTTTTTCGTCCAATGTCGTTTTGAGAGCTTTAGGCTTCTTTGATAATCATTTGGTAAGAAAGCATAAAAGTGCAAGTACAACTTGTGCTTTGTCTCTTATCTTAATCACTGTCATAATTCAACTCAGTGTACACTTATGGTTTCTATTCCCGTTCTTTTAGGACACCATAATTCTTGTGTAGCATCTTTTGACGTGTTCAAACACTCTCTTCCAAAGTAGATGTTTTAGATACTTTTCTAAAGCGAGCACATAGATAAGCATCAAACATAATGTCGAATCTAATTGTTATGAAAACAAGTAGTCTTCCGAACATTTCTCTATGTTTTGTTTTATCTACGGATTTACTAATCTCATTCTTGATAAGTCATCAACTCCTTAACTATTGAGAACAAGTGAGTAATTATGAATGTCTTTGAGTGATAATTTCTTGCTTTTGGAGCTTGCTTGTATTATCAAAAAGTCTTTCAATTGATGACACTACGTTCACTCAATCTATTTTTGAAATCTCTAATTTGTTAAAACTTGTAGCTTTACTCTAATTTACAAAAGCTTGTTTTTATCACATTTGATTGATTTCACCAAAGACTCATGACTCAAGACATATGACCAAGGTCAATATTTCTTGATTCAATGTTTGACTCTAGGTAAGAAGACCTTGATTATATTATGACCTTTATCCTTAACGTTGTAATAATCGTTAGTAAACATCTATGTTTATTTCTTTTTAATAGTTCATCTTCCGTGTCATTTTACTTTAACTTGCTTGTCTTACCATTGTTGGACTTTCGACTAAGTCATCATCTACCGAAGATGATATCTTAGAAAGAGGTGGTCTTTCGTTAAATGTTCTATTCAACGACTCCTCGACTCTTTAGGTTTCCTTTCATAAAACATTGTGAACTTTATTGGTTTATGAAAAAGTCCAAGAAATACAACATCATATGACTAAGTGTTACTTTTAATGTGTAAATCCAAGATGTTGAAAACTCACTTTCTTTCATGCATCCTAATTTATACTTATGTGACTTATTTCACCTTACGTGTTTTATGTGAAATTATCACAAAAGAGTGGTTGAAGTAAACCACGATTTAAGACCCAAAGTACTATGTTTAGGGATGTAGTTTTTCAAGGCTTTGTTTTGTAAGCATCACAAAAGTGTAAGACATGTTATCACTTAGGAGATTCTTAGTTAGCTCACTTGTAAGCAAGAGTTAAGTGAGACTTACTCAAGAGTTTCTCGTGTTTATCTCTTGACGGTTAAATAACCGAAACCACCTTATATCTCCTACTAGTACTAAAGACGAAATTTCTCGACGTAGAGAATCTAATCTTAGTAATTTCTAATAGCACATAAACACATAGAGATATACACTATCAATAACACATACTATAACACATAATGCAAGAAACAAGAGACAATCAAAAGGCAAGTTGAAGTAATGCGTACCTTTTAAGATGCATAGAGATGCTATCAAGATGATGAGCTCAAAGTGTAAGATCTTGGTTTGACGATATACTTGGAAGCTCAATTACTCATGTATCCAAGCGGGATTTATATAAGTCAACACGTGTATGTTAAATAGAACGAAATGTATATTTATCAAAGAACAGAAACCGTTTTAAAAATCATATTCGCGATATTCAGACTATCAAACGGGTTGTGTGTAAAAGCATCGTTCCTAGGCAAATGATCAATTACAAATATCATAGTGGTTCACGTAATACGTCCATGCATAAATAAAAAAAATTGTTAGCCGTAAAATGGGCATTCATACGTAAGTAGATATTCATTTATTGTTTAATATTTACTAATCGTATGGGAAAATTACGAGAGGCTACATAAGAATATCTATTCTATGATTTAATATGATTATCTAACCTCTTGATAG